>OX393559.1:17193171-17210671 GCA_947650365.1 Chamaelirium japonicum | reverse complement strand
GTGCAGGCTCCCCGCCCCTATATATATATATATATATATATATATATATATATATATATATATATATATATATATATATATATATATATATATATATATATATATATATATATATATATATATATATATATATATATATATATATATATATATATATATATATATATATATATATATATATATATATATATATATATATATATATATATATATATATATATATATATATATATATATATATATATATATAGGGGCATGCTATGCTGCGGCATGCGGTGCGTGCGGCATCGCACCACAGCCGTGTGATGCACTGCTGCGTGCATCGCATGCACGCAGCGCGTGCATCACACGGCTGCGGCGCGATGCCGCATGCACCGCATGCCGCATTCAAGCATTTCTCTATATTATATATATATATATATATATATATATATATATATATATATATATATATATATATATATATATATATATATATATATATATATATATATATATATATATATATATATATATATATATATATATATATATATATATATATATATATATACACACACACACACACTTTGATGAAAGGTCTGGGGTACACGATCAGGGACTTTCATTTTTTATTACTCTAGTGCTTTCTTGCACATCACATGTTCATATGTACGGTTCTCCCTCCCTACCCTCAACCAATTCCTATTCATCTTCCCCTTTAGAGGAAAGAACCAATGTTGCTTGGTGGTAAACATCGGTTATTGGCCGAGATGGGCAGGAGCTTTAGAGAATACGTCCCGATAGGGACTGAGTAGGATCGAAATGACGGAATGAATGATTATAAGTCAGGATCGAGGCACTAGGGATTAGAGCACTTCTTTTTTCTTTTCTTATTTATTTATTACTTCACTTTATAAGTAGGCCCGAGGGTTGTTAGGATTGCATGAGATCATTACGATGGTGGAGGATGGACCAGAGCGAATAGCACTTAGAACCAACTATATTATATGCCTTCCCGATCTATGAATCATGGGTGGGCAACTCGGAAAGAGCGGGCTTATGGCTCCGATTACCAATAGCGGCTGGGGCAAAGGATCCAATATCCATCTACCTTCCCCCAGGTTGCTGATCAACATATCCCTTTCAAGTGTATGGGACACTACTCCTAAGAATGGGGATTTAGTCAATATCCGGCAACAAGGCTTCATCTAGGTATTAAAATGGGGATTTAGCCTCGCACGGCCATGCGAGCGTTGATGATGGATGCTCATCTCTCGAGGGATGACGAGTCCGGTGACGATGACAACATGCTGCTTCGATAGTGACGGGCAATGGTTTGAAGATGATGAAGCATGGTCGGTGGTAGATGATCGACCGTAGGTGTTGGAAGCTAGGGTTCGGTCATGGTGTTGAAGATGGTAGTGTTGGTTTTTGATGGCCCTTTACGGGAGAGTTAATAAACTAGGTGGACCGGGTTGGTTGTCGCGGTCTTGGTCAGACCGGGCAACTCAACAAAGAGTCTTGACAGGGTTGGTGGTGAGTCTGGCCTCATTCTCATGTGCACCCAATAACCAGTGGATGCTCTGATGGGTTGCGTCTACCAGTTGGGCACATCTATTATAAATAGATGTTCAGGGGGTGGAGTCCCCATACACACGTTATTAGAGCCGCCATTGTGAATCTAGAGGAATTCAGGAGGACCCATTGAATCCGCGAGAGACGACAGTGTGTTGAAGATCTTCACCCGGTATTGCGAAGGATTCCTATCATCTTCTCACGAAGGTACGTTCTTGATCCATGACGACGAACTCGGTCTATCAATCGGGGGGTGTTCTTATGTAGAAACCCCAACAGTTGGTATCAGAGAAAGGTTTAGATCTTGTTCATAATTCTCGGATGACGATTCCTTGATTGTTCCATCGTTTTCGTCGAGATCTAATCTCGTCGGTGATCTATATGATGATTTTGTACTGGTTTTTTGGATTGATTCCGGTCGGCCATGGCAATGGAATCTTGATCCCATCTTTGAAGATTTACATGCAATCGTTCTACTTGTTTTCTGAATCATCACCACATATGGCTAAGGGTTTTCGATCGCAAAAGTGTCGGTTGGATATGGCTGACATTAATCATCTTTTTCGGTTCATCTCGGCCGACATTGCTACGGTAGTGTCGGTTAAACTTGACCTACACTATTGCACACGAGTCGGTTGGACATAACCGATAATGATGCGTTTGTGTTGGCTAGGTTTGGCCGACATTACTACACTCTTGTCGGTTAAGCTTGACCGACACTGTTGCACCCGTGTCGGTTAGACGTGACCGACATTGCTTCGTTCTTGTCGGCTAGGTTTGCCCGACATTGCTGGCCCATATCGATTAGCCTTGGCCGACATTACTGTGCCCGTGTCGGTTCGACCCGGCGACACTCCTGCACCGTGTTCGTTGGCTTCAGCCGCCCGTGTCGGTTGAGTTCCAAGTTAAACCTTTTTGTTTTTCTTTTCTCGCATTGGATTTCAAGTTGCATCCGAGTGTGAACGGTTGCCAACTTTCAGATTGCTAACTTTTGATTGCCCTTCATTACTTTCAATTGAAAATCAACTAACAAGACAATGATTGTTATAACTGTTACAAAAATTGGTTTTGATGAGAGAATGAAAAAACCGGTTTTTGGGTTTAGTCCCATATTGCTCGTGGGGAGATCTTTTAATGCATTTATAATCGAACTCCATTCATTAGGCTTTGTATCTTCCCAAGAGCCAAGCCATAGCCCACCACACACGTATGCATGCGTCGAGCTAAGCACGGGCTCGGGCCGCGGCTCGCGATGCAAATGGGCTTTGGGCCTTCTTTTACATTGAGTTTGTTATGAGAGAGAGAGAGAGGGAGAAGGGATGGTTGCACTCGGGATGATGGCTATGCTCTCATGAATACGTGAGAGCCTCTTGTTTATTCATCACATATATATAGAGAGTTAGGGATTAGGGATAGAGGTGTCGGTTAGGTATGTCCCACGAAAGTGGGCAGCCACATATATATGTAACATCTATAATACTCCCCCTTGGATGCCCACTTTTTAAAACAACATTACCTCGTTAAAACCTTACTAAGGAAAACCCAATGGGACAAAACCTTTAGTGAAGGAAAAAGAGTACAATACGTTCTTCAGGAACAGATTCGTCTGGAATCTCAGATTCTTCTGGAATCTTAGTGGGTGCACCTTACATTGCCTCATTAAAACCTTTCGATGGGAAAATCCTATGGGAAAAATCTCATCGCAGGAAAAAAAGTACAATACGCAAAAGACATTCTTCTGGATGTCTCCATCTGCATCTGCAGGATGCTCCCCCTCATCTTTATCCTATATTCTATTACAAGCCTTACTTACATCAATATTCAAAAGAAAATACTCTCTCCCTCTAATACATTAAGATGCTACTTTCCACCCTGTTAATGCATCAATTTTGAATAACATTCATATGCCCTGTTGGTGAAGTCTCCTTATGCCAATCTGATGCACCAACTTTTGAAATGTAGTCTTTAGAAGTGCCTTGGTGAAACGATCTGTCAAGTTCTCAGCTGACTTCACCTGATTTATAATAATCTCTTTCTTCTCTTGGAGTTCATGGGTGTAGAGAATTTCGGAAAGATATGCTTGGTCCTGTCGTCTTTGATAAAGCCACTTTGAATTTGAGCTATGCATGCTGCATTATCTTCGTAAATTTCTATAGGTTCATCCGTAACTGATAGGAGTTGACAACTTCCTTTGATGTGTTGAATTATCGATCATAGTCATACGCATTCTCTACTTGCCTCATGAAGTGCCAGTATCTCTGAATGATTGGATGGCATTGCTACTAGTATTTGCTTTGTGGATTTCCATGAGATAGCTGCATTACTATTAAGAAACACATAACCTGTTTGTGACCTCCCCTTATGGGGATCAGATAAATAACCAGAGTCTACATATCCAAATAGGTTACTCCTCTTACAGGAATAGTATAAGCCAATGTCACTTATCCCTTTTTGGTATCTAAAATATATGCTTTATATCATTCCAATGTCTACGTGTAGGTGCAGAGCTATATCTAGCAAGTAGATTAATAGAAAATAAAATATCAGACCTAGTGCATTGAGATAAATAAAGAATTGCACCTATTGCACTTAAATAGGGTACTTCAGGACCCAAGACTTCTTCATTTTTCTCTCTGGGCCTGTTTGGGTTTTTGTCAACATCCAAAGACCTTACAACCATAGGTGTACTAAGTGAATGGCACTTATCCATATTAAACCTCGTCAGGAGATTTTCAGTATATTTGCTTGATGGACTAAGATCTCATCCTTATTGCGTTCGACCTGCAGGCCGAGGTAAAATTTTGTCTCACCCATGACTTTTATTTCAAACTCGTTTTTAAGATAGCCAGCAGTCTTCTCAATCTCTTCGGGAGATCCTATTAGATTTATATCATCTACTTATACTACTGCTATTGTAAATTCATTCTGGGATTTCTTAATAAATACGTATGGGCATATAATGTTATTTTTATAGTCTTCCCTAGACAGATATTCATTAAGCTGATTGTACCACAATCTTCTGGATGTTTCAGACTGTACAATACTCATTTTAATCTAATTGAATACATATTTCTAGATTTGGAGTTTGGTAAATCAAATCCTTCAGGGATGTTTATATATATTTTACTATCTAGGTTACCATATAGGTAGGCTGTCATTACATCCATAAGTCTCATGCTTAATCTTTCAGAGACAGCTAGACTTGTAAGATATCTGAATGTAATGGCATCCATAACTGAGGAATATATTTCTTCATAATCTATCCCAGGTTTCTGCGAGAATCCTTACAACTAAGCTTGCTTTTTATCTTTGGATCTCATTCTTTTTATTTCTTTTTCTAATAAACACACATCTGAAACCTACAGAGTTTATTCTTTTTGGGGTTTGTATTATAGGTCCAAATACTTTATGCTTTGCGAGAGAATCTAGTTCCACTTTAATCGCATCCTTCCATTTTGGCCAATCTTTACTTTATTGACATTTTAGGATTGTGCGTGGTTCAGTGTCATTATCATCACCCTTTATTATCTCATTTACCATATTATATAATAATATATCATCAATGAATATTTTTTTTCTATCTATATTTCTCTTGAGTATGTATAGAACACAGATATCTCATCATTGTTGGGTACCGGTACCTCTTTCCCAGTCACTTCTAGAATCTGGGGCATAACCTCGGTCAGAGCGGTATGCTTTAATTTGGGGAAATTGGATCTTTGATTTATGACATCTTTCGGAACATCATGAATCTTCTCTTCAGGAGATTTTATATAAAGAATAGCTTCTTCAGGAGCTGTAGGGTGTGATATGCTATTTAATCTCCTCTTCCGGGGAGCTAAATCTTTGGAACCAATAGGTCTGCCAAGTTTCTAGCGTAAACTTCTGGTTTCCAACACTAGAGGTTATACATAAGAATTCATCGTTCCCCTCTCTCAGAGTTTCTATGTGATACTCATTGCTCTTATATCTTTGAAATTGAGTAAGTTTCTTTTAGAGTTATTAGAGTATAAGACAGATTGTATAAAGATATGAGTTCCATTAGGTAACACTAGGTGTGCTCTACCGGTGCCTTCTATTATCTGAGAGGGGCCAGCTATGGTCGATATTTTATTTGAACCAAAGTTAATACTTGAAAAGTATTTCTGGTCCCTAAGTATAGTATGAGTAGTGGCACTGTCTATCAGACAAAGGTTATCACTATTCATATCTTTCCATTTCCTAACAAAAAAATAAAGTATTATTTGATATAAGGTTCTGCCAACTCAGATATATAGAAATATTTATATTAATAAGGGAGATCTAAAAGATATTATATCAAACAAATAAAATATCAACTGTAATAAAGCAAACAATTGTTCTAATAAAAATAAACGATATGACAGTTTACCAAGCAAACGAAATATTAACTACTAGAAATCAAATAGCTGTTCTAATAAACGATAGCAGTCTATTACTAAAAATGTCCTATCCCCCTTAGTTATCGTTGAAGAAATCAGAAGTTGTGAGCTTGGTTTTTTCCTTGCATCTTATTGAGCTCATCTTCAAAGAGGTCATCATTGTCGAGGTCAAATATTGCATTACCCTCTGCTAGCTTTCTGTGTTGCTTGAAAGTTTGTTACCTCTTCCTTAGAAGTATGACAATTGCGAGACCAATGGCCTTCACGCCCACACTTGAAGCAAGTGTATGTAGGCTATTTATTAAAAGAAGTTTCTTCTTTCACTTATTTTGCGTTACCAGGGCTTGTTATTTTGCTTTTTAAAATTCATATTTTGACATGGGTTGAGTCCACCTCTGTTGGGGTGGCCACGCTTGCCTCTTCCTCGGTAGCCTCCTCTGCTGGGGTTGCCATCTTTATCACCTCTGCCATTTCTGCCGGAGTGGTTATGATGACCACCTCTTCCAAACCTTCCTCTGCCTCTACCTCTATGGTATCCGTCACTGGCATGTGCTTTAGGGAATGCCAATGCTCCAGTAGATCTGGAGTTGTGATTCTTCATAAGGACTTTATTGTTCTCCTCTGCAACTAGGAGTATCGAAATTAGATCTGATATCTTCTGGAAGTTTCACTCCCGGTATTGTTATTACAGTAGAATGTTCATTGCATGGAAGGTGGATAGAGTCTTATCGATCATCTGTCCCTAGGTAACTAGTTCTCCATATAGCTAAAATCGGGACACGATGTTAAACATTGTAGAATTATACTCTGCGACCGATCTAAAATCTTGGTAGCGCAGGTTTATCCATTCATTCCTTGCTGCTGGGAGGATGATAGCCCTTTGATGATCATATCAATCCTGTAGGGATTCCCACAGAACTAAGGGGTCTTCAACGGTTAGGTATTCGTTTTTCAAGTCTACATGTAGGTGATGACGCAGAAAGATTATCGCTTTAGCCTTGTCTTTAGGGCTAAGGCTTTTTGTGCCGGTAGGCTTTACAATCACCTTACCCAGTTTGATTGATTATAGATAGAGCTTAGCATCTAGCCTCCATGCTAAATAATTTTTGTTGTTGATATCAAGTGCAGCGAATTCCAACTTTACAAGGTTAGACATCTGGGGACGGAATAAGAGCCTAGTCAATTGATGTATTAAAGACTATCGGATTCTAGGAACATCGAAATCCTAACCGTTATGGAACTATGGGTCCTTTAAATAGTGGAAAAATTAGTTAAGATATATTCGTAGCCATATTGTACTGTCTTGGCTGACAAGGGCCGAGCTCACACGCAGGCTATGGATGAGGTTAAAGAGTAATCATTGTAACTAGTCGACATATGTCCATAAACAAATAATAGTCAGTATTAAATATATTGGCACCGATAATAGTTAAAATCATTTAATTTAACCAGGATAAAGTTAATACACACTACAAGGTATAAGGTATCTATCTTGAATAACAAAGTAGAAAAATGGCCAACAAATAAAATCAGTTAAACCAATTTAATCTACCAACTATATGTTCATAAGCAAGTGGTATGATATAATGAAACATAATTAGAGTTTGTAAGATCGAACTATTCCAATGCATCCGGAACAGTCCCAAAAGCTAAGATCCATATTTGGATTGTCTAGATCAGGTCTAGATCGAGTTCACAATCACATAACTAAAATCCGATGGTCCAAATGGAATATATATTAAATAATTAAATTTTAAAAATCGGACCTTACCGATGTGTCCGGAACGATCCAATAGGCTAAGATCCATAAATGGATCGAACAAGTTGGCCCCAGATCGGGCTCAAAATTATAAAAATAAGATGAACAGATCAGATAAATCAAACATTAAATAGGTATTAAATAGAGAATAATCTGGGCTCGGGTCTGGATGGGCTTGAGCCTGGTTCTGTCTTCAGGCTTGGGCTCAGGTCTGGATCTGGGCCTGTCTGAACCTGGGCTCAGGCCGGGTCTGTAGTATCAGTCGGGTCTGAGCCTAAGGCTCGGGTCGGGTCTGGGATTATAATCGGGTTTAAAGCAATCAGGTTTAAAACCCAAAAAAAACCAACAAACGATGATAATTGTTCATCGTCTTCTCCATGGGTTTCGGGAAACCCTAATCGTTCGTGCAGTCGGCGTTCACGCAGCCGCTGCTCGGGCAGCCTATGGCCACCGCTCGCGCAGCCCGCGGCTGCCGCTCATGCAGTTCACCATTGCCATGAACGCTGGTCGTTCAGGCCCCCGCTGTCGTGGTCGCCTGTCGTGCGGACCGCCGCTGTCTCGGTCGCCGATCGCTTGTACCGCCGCTGCCGCGGTCGTCGGTCGCGCCGTTGGCTGTGCGGGTCGCTGCCGGGCCTGTGGGTCGCTACCATCGGGCGTGCGGGTCGCTGTCGACGATGTGGCCGGTGATGTGGTTCTCCGGTCGGATATAGCCGGTGCCCGGCGGTGCGGATAGATGGGAGATTTAAGGCTTACCTCGTGCTGAGGTTGTTGCCGCGGATAGTCGTCTTGGAAGATTGTCGGGTCGAGCATGGGTTTCGTTCCTCTTCTCTCTTTTTCTGTGTGTATGGGAAGTTCGTCCCACCACGGTGCTCGTCGAGGCTCGGAGACATCGTGTTGATAATATGTTACAAGAGAGAGAGAGAGAGAGGGAGAAGGGATGGTTGCACTCGAGATGACGGCTACACTCTCACGAATACGTGAGAGCCTCTTATTTATTCATCACATATATATAGAGAGTTAGGGATTAGGGATAAAGGTGTCGGTTAGATGTGTCCCACCAAAGTGGGCAGCCACATAAATCTGTAACATCTATAACATACTTTTAATTTTTTCTTTATAGAGAATAATTCCTTCCGTTTCACTCTTCACGAGGCTGAGCTAGGTTCATTGAACCTGGACCTCTGCACTATCGCATGTAACCGTTATACCCGACAGAGCAGTGAATGCTCATCAGTACGCTGCATGCAATGGGCTGTGAGTGTGGGAACATTATGGCTAAGGACCTTTATATAAGAGAGGGTCCTATGAAGCCAGAATACACACCAAGCAAAGAACTCCCTCTGTTTATTTCTTTCTCGTTCGTGATTCTATTGCTGTCTGGAGTACACTGAGAGTCCCAAAGTGGTTCCCTTCGGTGCTGAAGAGGAGTTCAGTTGTTGTACCCTAGAGAGCATTCGTCGGAGGCCTTGAAGCACCTACCGAGATGGCGAAATAGCTTTCAGGGCATTGTGCTAGCACAAGTCTCGACTACTGCTAAGTCCATTGTTCTTCTTCGTCCTCCCCACCTTCTCTGCCATATCTATAGACAGCCTTAGGACAACCTAAACCTTGCTTGTTTGTTGTGCTAAACTTTGCATGCTAAACCCCTCTACTTTTGTTCTACTGCTTTCTGCACTAGATTTGTAACCTCTCAATATTTTGCTAATCATCATTTGCATGCCTTTATAGAGTAGAAACCCCAACAATAACAAGATTCGAATGTAGATCAGTTGTAATGGGATTGGAAGATTCCATCGAATCCAGTTTCGTCCCCGGGTAACGATGCACATGCTCGGCCTGACTTTGTTGGATACAAAGGAAAAGAATTTAGGTAGCATCTTGAATCTTATATGATTCTCAACAAACCTAACACGCAAATCTCATAGTGGTGAGTCAATTGTATTTTTGACCGATTCATATGCAGCAGCCGGGCCTTGTTTCATTTAAGCCCTTGTTAGTTCGTTGTTGTTGGGATACGATCCATCATCGTCGATTATGTAACAATCTATCTAGATTTATTTTTGGCAATCGATAAATGAGTGACTAGTAGAAACACAATATTATTAATTGATAGAAGGAAAAAAAAGGGATATAAACACAGACAGACAAATAAAAATAGAAGAGGGAAAGCTCTCAAGGAGTTGTGCATTATTTCAAAAAAGATAGTATGTCTATAGATACTCCTCTCTCCCCTTCGGTACTTTGTGATCACCCCTTGAATGAAAAACGTGAAAATAGGGAGCTGGATGCAAGGACATAAGGGAAAATGCTCCACCAATGACTGACTTCCTTGTATCTAGCTCCCTATTTCCATGTATTTCATTCATGGGCCTGGTCACGAAGTACCGAAGGGGAGAGAGGAGCATCTATAGCAAGTGCTCCTTTATAATATCTTTTTTGAAATAATGTGCAACACCTTGAGAGCTTCCCCTCTTCTATTCCTATTTTGTCCAAAAACTACACCCCCTTTTTTTATGTTTGAAAGTCTAACTTTCTATCAATGAATTCAATCGTGTTTCTACCTAGTCACTCATTTATCAATTGCCAAAAATAAATCCAAATATTGTTTTTTCTCATAGCAATATTTAATTGTACAATTAATACACGTTACATAATCAACGATGGATTGTATCCCAACAACAATAACAAAAAAGGGCTTAAATGAAACAACTGTCTATGCCGAAACGGCTGCTGCATCTGAATCAGTTAAAATAGCTTGCTCATTTTTAGGTAAATGGCTCTGTTGTTGGGATAGAAAGATAAAAAATACAATGAGCCTGCCTATTATCCGCCTTGTGCTTCACGTGTCAGGTTTGTTGAGAAAGAGCTAGGTGAATCATATAAGATTCAAGGTGCTACCATTCTTTTCCTTTGTATCCAAAAATCATATGACCGAGCATGTGTGCCTACTTAGCACCCATTACCTGGGGATGAAACTAGATTCAGTAGTGGATGGAGAAAGAATTGAATCTCGTTATAATGATCCGGATTATATATTTCAAAGGTCACCGTGTTTTCGACAATTTTATATATATATATATATATATATATATATATATATATATATATATATATATATATATATATATATATATATATATATATATATATATATATAATAAGGGACAACGGTTGTGGGGGGGACAAATGAACTGAGACAAAGCAACGGGTGAGATTTATGCAGAGGAGGGGGATAAACAGGGTGACTCAATCATAGTCGTCCGTAACGAATCATTTGGGTGAGTGCGATTTATTTGGGTAGGGGAGAACGAATGAGATTGATTGGAGATAAGATGGAGAGATGGGATTGATGAGGAGAAAAAATAAAAAAATGCAAGGACCAATTTGTAAAAATTAAACAATATAATATATTGATGGGTTTTAATGTAAAAATGTTGGTGCCACATATACATGGTCCCTACTCCCCCATAAATACCACACTTAACAATATTAAAGAGCGGGGCCCACACCATTGATACTCTTAACAACTTCAAACCCGGGCCTTCATGAGAACAAAAAAAACAAAAAAAAAACTTCGGGAATTCTACATGCAGCCATGTGTGATTTAATTGGTTGATCGGTCAATTAATTACAGAAAAATACAACATCTTTAATTTATTTGTTTTAAGGACATCTTTAATTTGTTAGTAAACGCATGTGATGCGAGAAACCCCAGAGGAGTTATCCCGTTGCATGCCAACGATTTGATAGCATAGCCATGTGATTAAATGCCAGTCATAGGACGCACGGAACGGTGTGGCTCCACCGTCGGATCCATTAAAACCGTATGATCTCCCCTCCAATGAACAAGTAGGTGGGCACTAAGGGCCTACGCCCCACCCGTGATTGCAGCGCAGCCAACTGGTGGGCACGAATACTATAGAGCCCACGCCCCACCAGTGATCACAGCGCAGCTGTCCGATGCATCGCTGCGTGCGATGCATGCAGCGTGTGCATCGCACGCAAGCAACGGTGCATCGGACGACTTTCTCATTTCTCTCTCTCTCTCTCTCTCTCTCTCTCTCTCTCTCTCTCTGTGTGTGTGTGTGTGTGTGTGTGTGTGTGTGTGTGTGTGTGTGTGTGTGTGTGTGTATGGTGTGGCTCCAACGTCCGATCCATTAAAGCCGTGTTGTCCCCCTCCCAACGAACAGGTAGGTGGCCACGGATAATATGACGCCGTAGCAGTGATCGCACCGTAGCCGTCAGATGCATCGC
The DNA here is from genome assembly GCA_947650365.1 of Chamaelirium japonicum. Lineage (NCBI taxonomy): Eukaryota > Viridiplantae > Streptophyta > Magnoliopsida > Liliales > Melanthiaceae > Chamaelirium > Chamaelirium japonicum. The sequence continues at coordinate 17,198,701 of OX393559.1, read as the reverse complement.
TGCGTGTGTGCGATGCATGCAGCGTGTGCATCACGCAACGGTGCATCGGACGACTTTATTATTTCTGTGAGAGATGGGATTGATGAGAGAAGAAATAAAAGAATGCAAGGACCAATTTGTAAAAATTAAACAATATAATATATTGATGGGTTTTAATGTAAAAATATTGGTTCCACATATACATGGTCCCCACTCCCCCATAAATACCACACTTAACAATATTAAAGAGCGGGGCCCACACCATTGATTCTCTTAACAACTTCAAACCCGGGCCTTGATGAGAACAAAAAAAACAAAAAAAAAACTTCGGGAATTCTGTATGTAGCCATGTGTGATTTAACTGGTTGATCGGTCAATTAATTACAGAAAAATACAACATCTTTAATTTATTTGTTTTAAGGACATCTTTAATTTGTTAGTAAACGCATGTGATGCGAGAAACCCCGGAGGAGTTATCCCGTTGTATGCTAACGATTTGATAGCATAGCCATGTGATTAAATGCCAGCCGTAGGACGCACGAAACGGTGTGGCTCCACCGTCAGATCCATTAAAACCATATGATCTCCCCTCCAACGAACAGGTAGGTGGGCACTAAGGGCCGACGCCCTACCCGTGATTGCTGCGCAGCCATTCGGTGGGCACGAATACTATAGGGCCCACTCCCCACCTGTGATCGCAGCGCAGCTGTCCGATGCATCGCTGCGTGCGATGCATGCAGCATGTGCATCGCACGCAAGCAACGGTGCATCGGACGACTTTCTCATTTCTCTCTCTCTCTCTCTCTCTCTCTCTCTCTCTCTCTCTCTCTCTCTGTATATACGGTGTGGCTCCAACTTCCGATCCATTAAAGCCGTGGTGTCCCCCTTCCAACGAACAGGTAGGTGGCCACGGATAATATGACGCCGCAGCAGTGATCGCACCGTAGCCGTCAGATGCATTGCTGCGTGTGTGCGATGCATGCAGCGTGTGCATCACGCAATGGTGCATTGGACGGCTTTATCATTTCTGTCTGTCTCTCTCTCTCTCTTTCTATATATATATATATATATATATATATATATATATATATATATATATATATATATATATATATATATATATATATATATATATATATATATATATATATATATATAGAGGAATGGGATGCTGCCTATCAAAGCAGCTTTTTTTGCTGCTTTGATACATTGTTTGACCATCCTAAAAGTTTTGTAATTTGATGAAATTTGGTGAGGGTGTTGTCTAGGGTAAGATGATCATCCTCACAAATTTTCATCAAATTCCAAAACTTCTAAGAGGGTCAAATGGTCGAAGCAAAATCTGCAGATTTTAACGGCGACTGCAGATTTTGCTTCGACCATTTGACCCTCTTAGAAGTTTTGGAATTTGATGAAAATTTGTGAGGATGATCATCTTACCCTATACAATACCCTCACCAAATTTCATCAAATTCCAAAACTTTTAGGATGGTCAAACAATGTATCAAAGCAGCAAAAAACGCTGCTTTGATCGGCAGCATCCCATTCCTCATATATATATATATATATATATATATATATATATATATATATATATATATATATATATATATATATATATATATATATATATATATATATATATATATATATATATATATATATATATATATATATATATATATATATATATATATATATATATAGGGGAGGGATACTCTTACAAGTCACCTCTTACAAGTGGGATCTTACTAATGATCCCAGCCATCCATTTCGGAATGGATGGCTGTGATCAATTCCCCCTTTTCTATCACTCTCTCTCTCTCTCAATCTGTGTAAACCCAGCCCCCTCCCCGACCCCCCCCCCCCCCCCCCCGAGCCCAACCCCGACCTTCCCCACCGGCTCCGGTGCGCGGCGTGGGGCGCGGAGCAACGGGCTGGAGCGGGGCCGGCGAGGGGCGGCGGGCGCGGAGCTGCGGGGTCGGGGTCGGAGCAGGCGCAGGCCGGCGAGGGGCGGCGGGGGCCGGAGCAAGCGCGGGCGCGGGCCGGCGAGGGGCGGCGGGACGGCGCCGGGCGGTAGGGGTGCTGTGATCGCACAAGCGACAGTAGGGTCGGGGCTACCGGACGGGACGGGGGGGGGGGGGGGCGGGGGGGGGGGGGGTCGGGAATGGAGCCGGACAAGAGGGGGGGTCGAGACCGTGGTTGTGGGAGATGGCCGGCGCCGGAAGGGGTGGTCGAGGAAGGCCGGTCGGGGTCGGAGGGGGAGGTCGGTCGGGGTTGAAGGGGGAGGTCGGGGTCGGAGGGGGAGGGGGATCGGTAGGGGGTTACACAGTTGAGAGAGATATTGAGAGAAATGGGGACTTTTGATCACAACCATCCATCGGATTCTGATGGATGGTCCAGATCATTAGTAAGTGTTGGTTGTAAGAGTTCACTTGTAAGAGTATCCCTCCCCATATATATATATATATATATATATATATATATATATATATATATATATATATATATATATATAGAGAGAGAGAGAGAGAGAGAGAGAAATCTTACTAATGAAATCTTACTAATGGAAATTACAAATCGTCTTTTAATGTAAAAATGTTGGTGCCACATATACATGGTCCCGACTTTCCCATAAATACACTGACCTCACACTATACTGTTAACAATATTAAAGAGCGGGGCCCACACCATTGATTCTCTTAACAACTTCAAACCCGGGCCTTCATGAAGACAAAAAAAACAAAAAAAAAATTCAAATCCAAGAATTCTGCATGCAGCCATGTGTGATTTAATTGGTTGATTGGTCAATTCATTACAGAAAAATACAACATCTTTAATTTATTTTTTTTAAGGACATCTTTAATTTGTTAGTAAACGCATGTGATATGATAAACCCCGGAGGAGTTATCCCATTGTATGCCAACAACTTGATAGCATAGCCATGTGATTAAATGTCAGCCATAGGACGCACGGAATGGTGTGGCTCTACCGTCGGATCCATTAAAACCGTATGATCCCCCCTCCAACGAACAGGTAGGTGGGCACGAAGGGCCGACGCCCCACCCGTGATTGCAGCGCAGCCATCCGGTGGGCACGAATACTATAGGGCCCACGCCCCACCTGTGATCGCAGCGCAGCTATCCGATGCATCGCTGCGTGCGATGCATGCAGCGTGTGCATCGCACACAAGCAACGGTGCATCAGACGGTTTTCTCATTTCTCTCTCTCTCTCTGTATATAAGGTGTGGCTCCAACGTCCGATCCATTAAAACCGTGTTGTCCCCGTTCCAATGAACAGGTAGGTTGCCACGGATAATATGATGCTGCAATAGTGATCGCACCGCAGCCGTCAAATGCATCACTGCGTGTGTGCGATGCATGCAACGTGTGCATCGCGCAACGGTGCATCGGACGGCTTTATCATTTCTCTCTCTCTCTCTCTCTCTATATATATATATATATATATATATATATATATATATACACACACACACACACACACACACACACACACGGTGTGGCTTCACCGTACGTCTGATCCATTAAAACCGCGTGGTCCGCCCTCCAACGAAGTGGTAGCTGGGCACGAATACTACGGGTGGCAATGGGTCGGGTCGGGTTCGGATTGAGACATAGGTATAACGATAAAACTGTTGGAAATCTAACCGTTCTAAACTAGCAAATATAGGACTTAATCAAATTCTTAAGATTAAAAATTGATTAGAAAATGTTATTTTCGTAAACAATGACAAATCACAAAATTCTTTTAGGAATGGTTTGCCAAGGTAGAGCGGGTTCTATGGACCGTCATTCACCTTGCCGAACTTTTCTAAAAGAGATAAATAATCTATCTAAATTATCTATAATTATTTAGATTTCTCTATTAGATGCAAGTCAATTATTTTAGATCTAATATTAGGACAAAGGAAGAGTTAGAAACTCTGGCCTGTGGTCGGAGCGTGCTAGGCACTGTCCCAAGAAACTTATTGCCCCCCTCGTGCGGGTCTCGTGGCAATGGTTCTCGGAGATACGACGATCCCGGTCAGGCGACCTCCCTCTCGTCGGCACGACTCCAAGAAGGCATTGCGAACCTCGTGAACTTTCAGGAACCCAGCGACTCGATGATGATCTTCTCGAAGCAGGGAGGCAGCACCGCAGCAGAGCTTTGGTCCGAGAGAGGGAGTCTCTTTGGAGCAAAAGGGCAGCACTACACCGCGAGCTTCAGAGAATGGGAGAGGGAGAGGCAGAGAGTAATTCCGATATTCGGACTGTGTTCATCCCATGGCTGCACCGGGCCTTATATAGGCCTCGGGCTGTTAATAGGAGGCTGAAAAGAGGGGAGCGGTTAATGGGCTACGATTAAGCCCATTAACCTCGCACGTTACAGCTCGCAGAGAGACTGTCCGTAACGGCTAGCATGCAGCGCTTCTCGCGTAACGGCTAGTGTCCCAAATAGAAAATAATAAATAGTGGAGGACTTAAAAGCAAAAAACAAAAATAGGGCAGGTGCGGACCAGCCCATTTCAGAGGTGCTATCGTGTCCGGGTCCACGGGCGCACACACACGCGCTGCCCAGCCCATGCCCATGCCCATGCGCAAGCCCAAGCCCGGCTCGGCACGGCATGCACGTGCGCGCGTGTGTGAGCTAGTGGAGCCCCTCCTATAGTGTGATGTCTAGTGGGGGGAAGTGGGCAATCCTATTTAAGTTGGTAGGGGATTTCTCCCCTTACCGATATGGGACTAAAAACCCATTGTTTTGTGTGGTTTTAAAACACACACCCAACAAAAACATCCAACTCGAACCCGACCCATTTAATAAACGGCTCAAAAACTTAAACCCAAACCTGACCCACCTAATAAACGGGCTGACCCGACCCGTTTAACCCGTTTACTGAACAGGTCGGGTCAGGTTGGGTCAAGTCGGCTCGAGTTGGGTCAACAGAACCCATGTAAACTGATCGAGTTGGGTCAAGTCAAGTTAGATTGGTTCAGGTTGGGTCGGGTCGGGTCGACCTATTTATGACCCGAACCCGTTTAGGACAAACCCAAACCCGCTAACTTTGGGTCAGGTTCGGGTCGAGTTGGCGGGTCGGGTCAAGGATTGCCACCCTAACATATAATTAACAACTTTAAACCCAGGCATTCATGAAAACAAAAAAAACAAAAAAAAAACTTTAAATCAGGAAATTCTTCATGCATCCATGTGTGATTTAATTGGTTGATCGGTCAATTAATTACAGAAAAATACATCTTTAATTTATTTTTTTTAAGGACATTTTTAATTTGTTAGTAAACGCATGTGATGCGATAAACCCTGGAGGAGTTATCCCATTGTATGCCAACGACTTTATAGCATAGCCATGTGATTAAATGCCATCCGTAGGACGCACGGAACGGTGTGGCTCCACAGTCGGATCCATTAAAATCGTATGATCCCCCCTCCAACGAACAAGTAGGTGGGACGAAGGGCCGACGCCCCACCCGTGATTGCAGCGCAGCCGTCCGGTGGGCACGAATACTATAGGGCCCACGCCCCACCTGTGATCGC
>OX393559.1:17015671-17190671 GCA_947650365.1 Chamaelirium japonicum | reverse complement strand
GACCCAGCAAAATTTTGACCCATTAATAACCTAGCACCCTTTGAGGCACTTAGAGGTTATAGAATGGGCTGATTTTTTGTAGGGATGTTGTCTATGGTATGTTGATCATCCTCACAAAAAATCAGCCCATTCTAAAACCTCTAGGTGCATCAAAGGGTGCTCTTCAAATCAACGGTTAAAATTGACAATGAAAAACCATTGATTTGAAGTGCGCATTTGATGCACCTAGAGGTTTTAGAATGGGCTGATTTTTTGTGAGGATGATCAACATACCATAAACAACATCCCTACAAAAAATCAGCCCATTCTATAACCTCTAAGTGCCTCAAAGGGTGCTGGGTTATTAATGGGTCAAATTTTGCTGGGTCATCCGATCCTGACAGCAAATTTTGACCCATTAATAACCCAGCACCCTTTGAGGCACTTAGAGGTTATAGAATGGGCTGATTTTTTGTAGGGATGTTGTCTATGGTATGTTGATAATCCTCACAAAAAATCAGCCCATTCTAAAACCTCTAGGTGCATCAAATGCGCACTTCAAATCAACGGTTTTTTATTGTCAATTTTAACCGTTGATTTGAAGAGCACCCTTTGATGCACCTAGAGGTTTTAGAATGGGCTGATTTTTTGTGAGGATGATCAACATATCATAGACAACATGTCTACATAAAATCAGCCCATTTTAAAGCCTCTAGGTGCCTCAAAGGGTGCTGGGTTATTAATGGGTCAAAATTTTGATGGGTCATCTGATCCTGACCCATATATATATATATATATATATATATATATATATATATATATATATATATATATATATATATATATATATATATATATATATATATATATATATACTTTGGTGAAAGGTCTTGGGGTACATGAGCAGGGACTCTGTGCGTGCCCGTGGGTTAATAAGAAACTCTTCCATCTAATCAGGGTCTCGATTCTATCAATCACGCCCGCCCCAATCCCCTGCTTAAGGAGTAGTGTCCTTTACGCTCGATAGGGATATGTTGAATAAGGACCGATAGGGATATGTTGAATAAGGACCAAGCCCAACTCCCCTATTCTCGTATTCGTCGATCAGCAACCTGGGAATAGATAGATGGATATTGGCTTCTTTGCCCAAGCCACTGTTGGTAATCGGAGCCATAGGCCCGCCCTTTCCGAGTTGCCCACCCATGATTCATGGATCGGGAAGGCATATAATATAGTTGGTTTTAAGTGATATTCCCTCTAGTCCATCCTCCACCATCGTAATAAATCACATGCAATACTAACGGCCCTCGGGCCTTCTTACTTATAAAGTGAAGTAATAAATAAATAAGAAAAGAAAAAAAGAAGTGCTCTAATCCCTCGCGCCTCGGTTCCGATTCATAATCAAAAGTGGGGAGTGATCAGAACAAATTCTGGAAAGATGGCTAACCTTGAAAGCGAGATATTATAGCTCCTTTATGGATTGATAGAAGGAAGCTGAGACCAAGCTTGATTGATGTGTCTTGAATAATGGACAATCGTCTTTCTTTAGAAAGCGATCGGTACACTCTTCCCCTCAATGTCAACTCGTAAGAAGAGAAGGTGTGGCCTAGATCTTCTTTGTTCAATACAGCCCCACATCTCATACCATTTATCCTCCTAATTCCGAGCAGACCCTTGACCTAAAGAGCCATTTTTGACAGTGCATACCAAACCCACTTGCTAATCCTCGACATCTTTGATCTCTTTCTTTCATTTTTTACTTCTCTAGTGCTTTCTTGCACATCACATGTTCATATGTACGATTGTCTTCTGGCTGTTTCAACATTCATTCCCACAACTTCTTCCTCCCTACCCTCAACCAATTCCTATTCATCTTCCCCTTCAGAGGAAAGAACCAATGTTACTTGGTGGTAAACATTGGTTGTTGAACGAGATGGGCAGGAACTTTAGAGAATACGTCTCGATAGGGACCTTGTAGGATCGAAATGATGGAATGAATGATTATGAGTCGGGATCGAGGCACGAGGGATTAGAGCACTTCTTTTTTCTTTTTTTATTTATTTGTTACTTCACTTTATAAGTAGATTTAAGGGTCGTTAGGATTGCATGAGATCATTACGATTGTGGAGGATGGACTAGAGCGAATTGCACTTAGAACCAACTATATTATATGCCTTCCCAATCCATGAATCATGGGTGGGCAACTCGGAAAGAACGAGCCTATGGCTCCGATTACCAATAGCGGCTGGGGCAAAGGAGCCAATATCCATCTACCTTTCCCCGGGTTGCTGATCAACATATCCCTAATGAGTGTAATGGACACTACTCCTAAGAATGGGGACTTAGTCAATATCCAGCTACAAGGCTTCATCTAGGTCCTAGAATGGGGATTTAGCCTCGCATTGCCATGCGAGCGTTGATGATGGATGCTACTCTCTTGAGGGATGACGAGTCCGACGTGGGTGGTGGATGATCGACCGTAGGTGGTGGAAACTGTTACAAAAATTGGTTTTGACAAGAGAATGAAAAAACCGATTTTTGGTTTAGTCCCATATTGCCCGGGGGGCGATCTTTTAATTCATTTATAATGGAGTTCCATTCATTGGGCTTTGTAGCTTCCCAAGAGCCAAGCCATAGCCCACCACACACGCACGCATGCGCGCCGAGCCGAGCCGAGCCGGGCAGGGCCGGGCCAGGTCGGGTCAGGCACGGGCTCGGGCCGAGGCCGCGGTTCGAGAGCCGCGTGGACGCGAATGGGCTTTGGGCCTTCTTTTACATTGAGTTTTAATTTTTTTTTATAGAGAATTATTCCTTCCGTTACACTCTTCACGACGCTGAGCTAGGTTCATTGAACCTGGACCTCTACATTGTCGCATGCAACCGTTACACCCGACAGAGCATTGAGTGTTCATCAGTGCGCTGCATACAATGGGCTGTGAGTGTGGGAAAGTTATGACTAAGGATCTCTATATAAGCGAGTGTCCTGTGAAGCCAGAACACATACCAAGCAAAGAGCTCTCTCCACTCTCTCTATTTCTCTATTGTTCGTGATTTGGTTCCTATCTGGAGTACGTTGAGAGTTCTAGAGGGGTTTCCTTCGGTGCTGAAGAGGAGTCCAGTCGTTGTACCCTGGGGAGCATTCGTCGGAGGCCTTGAAGCACCTACCGAGGCGACGAAATAGCTTTAAGGGCATTGTGCTAGCACAAGCCTCGACTACTGCTAAGTCCACTGTTCTTCTTCCTTCTCCCCACCTCTTTGCCATATCTGTAGACAACCTTAGGACTCAACCTAAACCTTGCTTGATTGTTGTGCTCAACTTTGCATGCTAAACCCCTCAACTTTTGTTCTATTACTTTATGCACTAGATTTGTAATCTCTCAATTTTTTGCTAGTCATCGTTTGCATGCCTTAATAGAGTAGAAAACCCAACAATCTGAAAGCTATTTATTTCGTTCTATTCTATTCCGTTTAGATCTAGATCCTATACGAGAGTGTTTAGATCTAGTCTCTTGTTAACTGTTAAAATTCCTCTGAATTTTTATAAGTTTGGCGGTGTCGAGGAAAGCTTGACAAATCGGTATTAAATTACCCTAGAAAGATTGGTATTTAAGCGAGCCAAGTGCTCCACCTCCTTCCTGGAGCTGACCTGGCCGTCAAATTTTAGAAAAGTCAAAAGAAACTCTTCCTAGATGACTACTGAGATGGAGAGAAAACCTAGCAAGTCTAGTGAGAAGCCTAAACCATTCGATGGGAAGAACTTCAAGAGATGGCAGATGAAACTTAGGTTCTATCTGATTGTCCTTAAGGTTGTTGACCTTATCTCTTCGGAGAAACCTACCCTTACCTCTAAGAATGATGACTTAACTAACCAAACCGACTTAGACTCCTGGGAGAGGCAGGATTATCTGTGTAGGAACTATATCCTCAGTACTATCTTGTCCCCGACCTCTAAGATGTCTACTTCACCTGTAAGTCCGCCAAAGACCTGTGGAACTCCTTAGAGAAGAAGTACACCACAGAGGACGTCGGGTCGAAGAAATTCATAGTCGGGAAGCTACTGGAGTTCAAGATGGAAGATGGAAAGTCTGTGGTCTCCCAACTTGAGGAGATACAGATTATTATCGATGAGGTCATCGCTGAGGGCTACAAAATCTGCAAGGGATTCTAAGTGGCAACCATCACAGAGAAGTTGGCTTCCTCGTGGAAGGAGTACAAGAACAGTTTAAAGCACAAGAGAAAAGAGATGACCCTGGAAGACCTAGTTGTCCGAATCCGTATAGAGGAGGACAACTAAGTGTCGGAACAAAGGGAGTGAGCCTCTATGATAAAAGGAAAGGCCAACCTCGTAGAGGGAAAGTCTTCCAAAAAGAAGGCTCTTGCTCCTAAGCCCTGGAAGAAGAACAAGCTTTCCAAGCCTCAATTCAAGAAGAAGCCGAAATAAGACTGTTTTGTATGCGGTAAGCCAGGACACCTAGCTAAAGAGTGTTGCTTCCATGCAGCTAATCGGCCAAAGAACAAGTCTGAGGCGAACGTGGCTCAGATCGATTACTTCTTTGCGGTGGTTACTGAGGCCAACCTAGTCAGCAACCTTGCAGACTGGTGGGTGGACACAGGAGCTATCCGATATATCTGTGGGTCGAGGAGATGCTGCTCCACCTACACGCCTGCAGAAGAAAGAGAGTCGTTGTATATGGGGAACTCCTCAGTTGCTCAAGTCGTTGGGAAAGGGAATGTGATTCTGAAGGTCACCTTTGGAAATCTTCTGACTCTGAAGGAGGTGCTGCACGTCCCAGACATTCGGAAGAATCTGGTCTCCAGAGCAATACTGAGCAAGAAGGGCTACAAGCTTATATTTGAGTCGGACAAATTTGTCTTGACTAAGGGAGGGTCTTTTGTGGGAAAGGGTTATCTTGATGAGGGCTTGTTTAAGCTGAATGTAACATCTTTCATTAATGATAATAAAGTATCTTCTTCTGCTTACTGGTGTGATTCATTTGATCCGTGGTATATTAGACTAGGACCCGTTAACACTAAATCCCTTAAAAGGTTAGTTAACTTAGGTAGTGTACCTAAATGTGTTCCATCCTCAAATAGAAAGTATGGCATATGCGTAGAGGTAAAATAAGCCAAGAAACCTTTTAAGAGTGTAAAGCATAGCCTAGAAACCCTAGACTTGATCCACTCAAACATGTGCGACCTTAAAGGTTACACTACGAGAGGAGAGAATAAATATTTCATCACTTTTATTGATGATTGTTCCCGACATTGTTCAATCTTTCTTCTTAAGAGTAAGGACAAGAGCTTGTCCAAATTTAAATCCTATAAATCTGAGATAGAAAACCAGTTAGGAAAGAGGATCAAAGTCCTTAGGTCGGACAGAGAAAGTGAATATGAGTCCGGAGAATTCACTAAATTTTGTGAAAACAACGGTGTAATTCATAAGACCACTGCTCCATATTCCCCTCAGTCTAATGGAGTAGCTGAAAGGAAGAACAGGACCTTAAAGGATATGGTCAATGCCATGATGATCAGTTCAGGGGTGCCTACGAACTTATGGGGGGAAGTTGTGCTCTCAGCAGCACATGTTCTTAATAGGATCCCATTTAAAGAATCTGAGCAGACTCTTTATGAGATTCTGAGAGGTAGGAAGCCATCCTATAAATACCTCAAAGTGTGGGGTTGTTTAGCGAAGGTATCCATACCTAACCCTAAGAGAACCAAGTTGGGTCCTAAAACAGTTGACTCTGTGTTCATAGGATATGCCTAGAATAGTAGTGCGTATAGGTTTTTAGTAATACATTCTGAAAACCCATACATAGATGATAATACGATCATCGAGACTAGGGATGTTGAATTCTTTGAAAGTCGGTTTCTTTATAGAGAGAGGTCTGAGAAACCTCAGGACCCCAGTATGCTTAAGAGGCCTGCTCCTAGACAGAGGGATGACTCTTCAGATAATGAAGAGATCGAACCTAGAAGGAGCAAGCGAGCAAGAACTGGTACTTCATTTGGGCCTGACTTCATCACATATCTAATGGAAAAGGATCCAACTAGTTAAAATAAATCCATGACCTTAGTAGACTCTATCTTTTGGAAGGAAGCTGTAAATAGTAAAGTTGAGTCCATAATATCCAACAACACCTGGGATCTAGTTGAGCTACCTCCTGGTTGCAAAACAGTTGGATGTAAATGGTTATTCAAAAAGAAGATTAGGGCAGACGGATCCATAGAAAGATATAAGGCTAGGTTAGCAGCTAAAGGCTATAAACAACGAGAGAGAGTAGACTTTTTTGACACTTACTCGCCAGTGATTAGGATTACATCTATTAGGTTGCTTATAGCTATAACTACTATCCATAACCTCATAATTCACCAGATGGATGTAAAAACTGCATTCCTAAATGGAGAATTAGAGGAAGAGATCTACATGGATCAGCCCGAAGGCTTTATAGTGCAAGGTTTGGAGAAGAAGGTTTATAGACTAAAGAAGTCTCTTTATGGTCTCAAACAGGCTCCAAACAATAGCACGAGAAGTTTGACCATGTGTTAACTTCAAGTGGGTTCAAGATTAATGAATTAGATAAATGTATCTATACTAAGATTAATAACTTGACTTGTGTGGTAATATGTCTCTATATAGATAATATATTGATCTTTGGAACGAACATAGAAGTAGTGGTCAAGACTAAGGACTTCTTGAGTAGGCACTTCGATATGAAGGACTTAGGAGCTGCAGATGTCATTCTTGGAATTAAAATTAAGAGAGATTCCAATGGCATAGCTCTATCTCAATCCCACTATATTGAGAAAGTGCTTAGAAAGTTCGGTCATTTTGATTGTCGACCTGTCAAAACGCCATATGATCCTTCGGTACACCTAAAAAAGAATTTAGGGCCTAGTGTATCACAACTAGAATTTTATAGGATAATTAGCAGTCTCATGTACATCATGAACTGCACGAGACCCGATATTGTTAATACAATAGGTAGACTTAGTAGATACACTATTAACCCTAACCAAGAGCATTGGGATGCTCTAATCCGAGTTCTAAGGTACTTAAAACATACATTAGATTATAGCATTTTCTATGATAGGTATCCCACTGTCCTAGAGGGATACAACGATGCTAATTGGATTGCAGATTCCTCAGGAACCAAATCAACTAGTGGGTATGTGTTTACCCTTGGAGGTGGTGCAATTTATTGGAAATCATCCAAACAAACATGCATTGCCCGATCCACTATGGAGTCGGAGTTCATAGCCCTAGATAAAGCTAGTGAAGAGGGTGAATGGCTAAGAAATCTCATTATGGATATTCCCTTTTGGCCAAAGCCTATTCCTGCTATCCCAATTCATTGTGATAGCCAAGCAGCTATAATGAGGGCCAGGAATACTCCTATAATGGAAAGCCATGACATATTCGTCGTAGAGATAATACTGTTCAACAGATGTTGAAAGATAGGATAATTACTATTGACTTTATTAGGTCAAAGGATAATTTAGCAGATCTCTTAACTAAAGGACTAACTAGAGAGTTAGTTCTAATTACATTGAGGGGGATAAGGCTGAAGCCTATAAGCTAATAATTTTTCAATAATAGTAACCTAACCTACGTGACTGGAGATCCCAACATCGAGGTTCAATAGAAAAACAAGTTATTCGAGGGATTTGTGGGGGTGCTATAAATTTTTTTTATTTTCTCCTCCCTATAATATGATAGTATATTTTGTATCACTGTGAGGCTGAGTTTTAGACTCTTAATGCTAACTATAGCTGGCATACCAGTGGGGTGTATAGATATAGAGCACTCTTGATAGAAAGCACCTATATGATTGTAGAAGTGTAGTCGCTTCTATAAGAATTGAGGCTAATTCTCTAGAATACTCATGAAAACTGGGGAAGGCCCATGGCCATAAAGAGCACAACCGTATGGGACTCTATGATGTATTTGAGAGTATGGGTGAAACTTGTTGACTAGACTTACAATATATATAGCTGTATAGTTTAAGACGTAAGTTCACTGTTAGCTAGTAAGTCCTGCAGGTCTACACTAAGCAAAGGTTCAAGTCGAAAGACACTTTATGTCTATACATACTTCTTATAAGTACTCCAGACTACTTCTTTCGATTTGTTTTTTGATATTTTCATTCTTATGGGGGATTGTTACAAAAATTGGTTTTGACAAGAGAATAAAAAAACTGGTTTTTTGGTTTAGTCCCATATTGCCTGGGGGGAGATCTTTTAATGTATTTATAATGGAACTCCCTTTATTAGGCTTTGTAGCTTCCCAAGAGCAAGGCATAGCCCACCACACATGCGCGCGCGCACTGAGCCGAGCCGGGCTGGGCCGGGCCAGGTCGAACACAGGCTCGGGCTCGGGCCGAGGCACAGCTCGCGAGCCGCGTGGACACGAATGGGCTTCGAGTTTTGGGCTTCGGGCCTTATTTTACATTGAGTTTTAATTTTTTCTTTATGGAGAATTATTCCTTCCGTTACACTCTTCACGAGGCTGAGCTAGGTTCAGTGAACCTGGACCTCTACACTGTCGCATGCAACCGTTACACCCGATAGAGCAGTGAATGCTCATCAGTGCGCTGCATGCAATGGGCTGTGAGTGTGGAAACGTTATGGCTAAGGATCTCTATATAATAGAGGGTTTTGTGAATCCATAACACACACCAAGCAAAGAGCTCTTTCCACTCTCTCTATTTCTCACTGGTTCGTGATTCGGTTCCTGTCTGGAGTACACTGAGAGTCCCAAAGGGGTTTCCTTCGGTGCTGAAGAGGAGTCCAGTCGTTGTACCCTGGGGAGCGTTCGTCGGAGGCCTTAAAGCACCTTAGGACTCAACCTAAACCTTGCTTGATTGTTGTGCTCAACTTTGCATCCTAAACCCCTCAACTTTTGTTCTATTACTTTATGCACTAGATTTGTAATCTCTCGATTTTTTGCTAGTCATCGTTTGCATGCCTTAATAGAGTAGAAACCCAATAGAAGCTAGGGTTCGGTCATGGTGTTGAAGATGATAGAAGCCTCATTCTTTAGGCTTTTAGAGTCCCTCTATATAGATGGGAGATGGTGTATGGTTTTTTTGAGAGGAAAAGTTAAATTGAGATTGAGAGAGGGTTTCGGATATAGGGGCCGACGTGCATGGCTCGGATTTAGAGAGAGAGAGTAAGATATCATGAGAGGGACGGTTGCGATCGGGTAGCTGCTGGAATCGGGTGAGAGAAAGAGAATCGAGCAGATATTGATAGAGAGAGATAATTAAGGAGAGAGAGATATCCGGAAGGGGCGCTGCGATGATGTCGGGTAGAGAGGGAATCAGTTAGAGAGATAAGGAAAGAGAGTAGAGGGAGAAGAGGGAACGGGTGAGATCAAGAGGGAGTCGGGCATGACAGGAAATAAAGGATGGCTGTGATCAGGTTTTTGAGAGAGGGAATGGGGAGATATTAATGCATGCATGCATGATTCTAGAGGGGATCTCAGTTTGAAAGGGTGTGGGTTTCAGTTTTAGTTAAGAGAGAGAGAGAGAGAGAGAGAGAGAGAGGTTATATCAGGATTAAAGACTGATAATCTCCCCAAAGGCATTATAGACCCAAGTCCTACATCATAAATATGAGAAAGAGCACACATTCAGGGACCTCCTTCCTTCCCCTAATTCATCATTTATCTGGCGAAGCATCCTCGCATCCAGAGACATCCTAGCTAAAGGCCTCTTGTGGTCTATTCACAATGGATGCCATGTTAGAGCCTTGCAAGACCGTTGGGTCCCCAACATCCAAACCCCCCCCATACCTAAGATTACATCTATTGATCCCTTGATCAAAGTCGCCCACTTTATCAACCCATTACTAGGACTTGGAACAAGGCTCTACTCCATCAGGCTTTCGATACCTTCACAGCAAATTCCATTAGCCAAATATTACTTTCCCAACATTCTGGTGATGCTCCTGATAAACTCATATGGCAACCTACCTCTAATGGCAACTTTAGCTCCAAATCGGCATACATGATACCTTGGGAAGGACAATATCCCAGTACCTCACCACCTAGCACTTCTCGAAACCTTGATATATGGAAGAAACTCTGGTCTTACAAGAATCTAATGCCACGTATCAAATTCTTCATTTGGCGACTTTTATCCAATGCCCTCCCCACTCTTGACATTCTTGCCATACGCATCAAGAACATGGATACTACTTGCCCACTATGCAAAAGTGCTGAAGAATCATATTCCCACGTGCTATTCCATTGCCCCTATGCATCCGCAGTATGGTTTGGCTCACCGACTTCCATTGATTCCCGTTCTATCATCGTTCCTATCATTGATTGGATAACCCTTTCAATGCATTCGAAGGTACAGATCCGAGACTTTACTGTTTGTGCCATCACCCTATGGTTCATATGGAAAGCCTGATGCACCTGTGCCTTTGATAAGAAGTTCATTCCACCATCATATACCATTAAGCTCATCACCAACTCACTTCAGTCCATGGACCAAGCTTTCCAAACAGAGGCATCACCAGCACTTCGCAATCTGACAAAAGGATCCCCTAATACGTCACCGTTGACCAGGCACCCACCCCCCCAGGGACATCTCAAAATCAATGTAGATGCAGCTATTGGAATCACCTCATCAACCATCTCATTCATCCTCCGTGACTACAAGGGCAACATACGAGCGACAACAACTTCATCAATCACTACCACGGATCCCCTCACGGCTGAAGCTTTAGCTATGCGGAATGCTCTGGTGGTAGCATCCAGATTACCTGTGCATCATATCATATTAGAAGGCGATGCTAAAATTATCCAAGATCTGCTTATCCAACCGGATCACGATCCGCCGTGGCGCATTTCTCCTATTATCGCGGACTGCATAGCCATCCTCAAGTCCCATCCTTCCGCAACAAACTGCCACTATCCAAGAGGATCAAATTCGGCGGCCCACCTACTGGCAAGATATGCACTATGTAATTCAGCTTTTTGTTCTTGGGATCCTCTCTCGGTACCAGTTACAGTTAAAGAGTCTTTATCCCATGACGCTTTGAATATATAATCCGAGCCTCCAAAAAAAAACAAAAAAAGAGGGAGAGAAAAGTGGCAGAAAATATAGTGAGAGATATCTGGATGGGTTGATGAATCCATATATGCATGGGTTTCGGGTGAGAGGAGGAGAGGTGGAACAAACGGCTGAGATGGGGAGTTTGGTGCTGGTTGCATGGCTATGTTGTGATACTTGGATGTGCATGATAGGTGAAGGGTGCAATGGTCAGTTGTGATTGGTGGAGGCAGAGAGAATCGGAGGCGTGCATGGGGTAGAAATTTGGATGGGTTTCCATGCATGAATAGATCCTTGGTTGGTTGGGATTGTGCATGGACAACTAAGATCGGATAATAAAGAGATGAGAGAACAAGGGAAAAAGAAAAAGGGAAGAAAGAAAAAAAAGGAAGCAATAGACTTAGGTAACAATCTAAGCCATCTGAACTCGTCAACTCTTCCATGTCAGGCTCTTTACATATTCGTCGTCCTTTAGTGGTCCGAGTGACGTCATATCGGCTGACTTCACACAACTATATATCATTTTCTGCATCATTGGTCGAATCATGTACCGTGATGATATCCTCGTCTAAGTTATGGTACCATTGAGTTGACTGTGTCAAGAACAATGTTAATTTTCTAAAAAATACACATGAAATGAAATTTATTAGGTTCACATGCGATTATGGATAAAAATGATAATTTAGACTATCGAGCTATGAGCTTTTCTGTTATAATTCAACAGGAAGATGACATGGCTTACCAAATATCAAAAGATAAGATGACATGTCTATAGGTGTTTTAAAACCCACTGCTCACCATAGTCGTTCGAGAGAAAACATGGAAGGGCGGTTTCGAGTTTTAGTAGTCCTTTTCACGGATCCGATCTGTTGTCGAGGGACCTTAGGCTAAATCCTTCTCACGTCCATCCTTTTCATTTCTCCAATCTTTTGTTAGGGATCTTAGACACATTAACCTTTCTTTTTCTTTCTTTTTTTTTTCCAACCGAGACACGTGGCGTATCAAGAAGTTGAGGAATTCCTCAACATACCACGTGGCAGTCTTGAAGATATCTTTCTTACATAGTAAATTGATAACAATTAGGCACGTAAGTGCCAGCTAGGTGAGTTATTTAAGTCTTGGGGGAAGGTCAGGGGGGTTGGTACCTGAGACTAGGTTTGATTCTTGCTTGGATCGTATTAATAAATAAAATATTATTAGAAAAACACATTAACCCTTCTTCTCTCAGTTCTCTGTCTTAAAGTACACCATGATTTCTGATAGTTGTGTGTGACAACTGACAGAACTACGTAAAATTAGTTTGAGCTGAATGAAATGATTTAGGCAAACCCCTGGCTACTGTAGTGCTACAGTAATTATTATTTTTTTAACTGCTCTTATCGATTGCCGATCAGTTTGCTGCAGTGGCTTACGGCTAGGGGTGGCAATGGGTCGTGTCGGGCCGGGTTCGTGTCGTGTTTAGTTTCGGGTCGTGTCCAAAACCCCTAGACTCAGACCCAACTCGTTTAACTAATAGATTCTAAACCCATACTCGATCCGTTTATAAACGGGTAGACCGATAAGACCCGTTAGATCCGTTTACCACACGGGTTTATTCAGTTGACCCGATCCAACTCAACCCGAATTACCCGATAGACCCGCTGATACTATATATTATTGTATCGGATTGCGGGTAGACCCGACTCGACCCAACACGACCCGGAGAATTCTAAACGGGTCTTCCTGGGTCTACTGTCTCCAGACCCTAAACCCGAACCCGACCCGTTATTAAACGGGTCTATCGTGTCAACCCGTTTATGACCCGAACCCGTTTATCCCTGACCCAAACCCGCTAACTTCGTGTCGGGTCTGCCGTGTCGGGTCCGAAATTGCCAGCTTTACTTAGGGCCCAATCGGGTTGTATCATGCCCACCATTAAAATGGCATAACAGAGCCAATAAAGAGTTGCGTACGTCTGATTGTGGCACGTCCACCATTATGCCGGTCCTTTTTACTAGTGGACGACCGATTGGGCCATAAGTAAATGCAGCAAACCGATCGGGTAGCCAAAATGCTATTGTTGTGTGGCTGGGTGTGTTTGGGTGAGGGGGGTATATATACCACGGCTCTTGTCTTTTACATAAAAGGGTTTAGCAAAAAGCATTGCCCTCGTTTTAAACTTAAAGTTTGAAATAGCTTTGGAGGGTAGCGATCTAGTGAGATATGAGATATATGAGATAGCTTTGAGAAACCTATCTAGAGGTTTTAGAATTTGATGAAAATTGGTGAGCATGCTCTCTATGCCAAGTTGGTCATCCTCACAAAAAATCATCAAATTCTAAAACCTATAAGGGCATCAAACGTCAGAAGATTTATCGACCATTCATTAAAACCAAATAATTTGAATTGTGTATTTGATGTCTCTAGAGGCTTTAGAATTTGATGATTTTTTGTGAGGATGATCAACTTGGCATAGAGAGCATGCTCACCAATTTTTATCAAATTCTAAAACATCTAGATAAGTTTCTCAAAGTTATCTCATAGAAGAGTTATCTCACTGGATCGTTATCCTAGCTTTGGATATTGTTTGGTTTGAGTGTAAATACCAAACTCTCTTTATATGTTTCAATTATAAAATTATAGATTTTCATAACTCACCGACTCACTCTAAAGTGGATGTCAAGTAGATCTTGCTTTTCGTATGTGATAATATCACATGGTATGTATTAGTAACGCAGCTAACTGTTATAAAAATATTTAGTAACACAAAAAAACCATTAGGATTATGGCGTTACAAATATTTGTAACAACCGTTACTAATTGACCGTTACAAATTGTCTGTTTTGGTGTAGTAGTAGCGCTGCATCCGAGGGACTGAGCAATTCACGAGTGGGTCCCCCATATATTTGTTGGCTGAGTGAACGCTCGACCGCGATGGCATATACACAGGTTCCACCTGAAAATTTCTCTTGTGCAATGGCACTTACATGCATCTGTCTACCCAAGATTGGTGGTGGGGACATCACCACACATGCACTGGATCTTCAAATTCATCAACGACGATAGAGGATGGCTAAAGCATTCTCTTTAGTTCGAATATTAGTACTCGAGGACTACTTTACTTTATTTAACTTTACTTTAGTAATCGTCTACGGATGAACTTTTTTTTATTTTTTTGCATGTTTAGCCCTATATCGGTTATGTGGACATATCATTGTAGTGTTATATAAGAGACCACATGCATGGTTTCTCTTTTTGTTATCGAATATTATAAATTAAAATTATGCAAATTACACTATCTACCTGTGAAAGGAAGAATCGAAAGAGAAGCTCAGAGACGAGAAGTCTCGATCATTTGATATAAAGCCGGGATCCTCTCTCTCTCTCTCTCTCTCTCTCTCTCTCTCTCTCTCTCTCTCTCTCTCTCTCTCTCTCTCTCTCTCTCTCTCTCTCTCTCTCTCTCTCTCTCTCTCTCTCTCTCTCTCTCTCTGTGTGTGTGTGTGTGTGTGTGTGTGTGTGTGTGTGTGTGTGTGTGTGGTTGGCGAGACCCGTCACGTACCAGTTAGCATATTTAGCTTGTGTACCTGGTCACTTGCTTGCATGTCTCAGACCATGCTTGGTCGTTTGCATGCGTGTTTCGTTCGCGCACCCGATCGTAGCCCACATGTTTTGCTCGTATACCGGCACCTACTAGCCCGCGTGTTTTGATCGTGCACTTGATTCCTTCTCACATGTTCCACGTGCATTTGTTTCTTGTTAGCCGTATACACGTGTTAAAGTTTGAAACCTAATTCATCATCGCGATGATTACTTACAAGTGCACCATCAATTCAACTCTCGACGATCTCTCCGCTACGCATCATTGCTCATGATTGTTCATGCATATCTGGGTCGTGATCTCCTACATACGTGACGATTTTCTATCATATACCATGTTTCATCGTTCTCTTCTCACACTTGTGATCAGGAAAACCCTTTATTCTATATTTTGGTCTACCTAAAGCATGAAAACTAGAGCCTCTTTTCACCCACTAGGGGATAGGAGACTTGGCAAGCAACTGATGCTTGGGTGAAGAGGTTCCCCCCCCCCCCTTTCCCTTGATTTACCCAGGACTGCGGTGGGAACTTCCAAGTGGATTGGGCTTCACTCCCAGCAGGATTAGTCCAAGCCTGAAGTGGGACATTGCCTGAAAGTTTCGAGACACTCATCGATCTTAAAAGAAAAAAAACTCGTCTATGTTTGTGTATGTGCACAAAAAACGATTCGGTTCGTCTTTATTTCAAACACACGAAGATTACAAGGCCGGGACCCGGGGACTCGGGGGTGGTGAGCCGGGTGCAGCGAAGCTTTGATCAGGAGATTATGGTCGAGATCCTCTGGAGGGTCCCTTTGATCCGCGTCTCCATGTTACTTCGTGTGAGAGCTTTGGAGGGGTTGCCCAGGACAGATGCCTTTACAAGGTTTAGGATTTCTTGAGCGGTCGAGTGTTTTTGCCTTTGTGTTTGTCCCTTCCGTGCTTCGCGCTTTCTCGGCTAGGGGGCTTTCGGCGCCATTTGCTCGATCTTCGTGTCTCCCTCGGCTCTTGCTAGGCCTCGGCATCCTTGATCGTCAGTTCGCGACGTCGATCGTACTTTTTTCCTTCAACTTTTACTTTTGGCGTCTGGCTCTGGCTTTGCTTTGGTGTAGCTCTAGCATCAGCGTAGGTTTGGTATTTAGCACTTGAACGTAGAAGGGGTAGAGACTTGCAATGTTTTCGTTCTTTCGGACTTCGCATCGTATCGGCTAGAAAGTGTGCTACTTTGCTCAAGATCCTTCGTAGTTGCTTGGCTTCGGTACATGTGTGGCTTTAGCGTGGGTGTAACTTTGGCTTTGCTCTGGCTTTAGCTTTTGGCTTCTAGCATCTGGTTCTGGTTTAGCTTTAGCTTCGACTTTAGCTTCTTTCTTCTGGCATCACCGTTGCTTTGGCATAGCTCTGGCGTCGTCGTAGCTTTGGCGTATAGCTCTTAAACGTAGAGGGCGTAGAGGCTTGCGGTGCTTTCGTTCTTCCGGACTTTGCATCATATCAGCTAAAAAGTGCATTGCTTTGCTCGTGATCCTTCATAGTTGCTTGGCTTTAACACATGCGTGGCTTTAGCGCGGGCGTAGCTCTTGCTTTGCTTGGCTTTGACTTGGGCTTTTGCTTTAGGCTTTGGCTTAATCATGACCTCGAACAACGTGATGATATCTCCGGATCTTCTTTATTCTTTCGGTTTTTTTTTGGCGACGACGATTGTGGTGTCGGCTTTAACTTCTCTTCTTCTCCGGGCTTCTTTAGTGTGATCAGAGTCAAAGCTTCTTTTGAAGACGACAGGTATAGCACCGATATCCATGCGACGGTTGTAGCGTTAGCTTTGATTTTCTTTTTATCTGGGCTTCTTTGGCGTGATCGAAGTCAAATGCTTCTTTTGAAGACGGCGGGTGTAGTACCGATCTCCGTGCGATGGTTATCGTGTTGGCTTTTGTTGATGAAGACGGCAGGTATAGCACCGATCTTCATGTGACGGTTGTGATGTCGGCTTATTCTCCGGGCTTTGTTTGGCTTGATTAGAGTTGAAGACTTTGTTGAATGCGACGGATATAGCATCACGTCAAGTATCTTTCTTTAATCTTTCTTCTTCTTGAATAGAGCGAATGTTTGTTGAAGATGACGGGTATGGCGTCACTTTGATCATCTTCTCCGGCCTTTGCTTGTGGTGTCTTTGGAGTTGAAGATGATTGGAGACGGGGTGATGCTGACTCTGGGCCTTCTTCTCCAAGCTTTCTTCTTCGTGTGAGGAGTCGAAGCTTTGTTGAAGACGATGGGGTGATGTCGACTTTGATCTTCTTCTCTGGCCTTTCCTTTTGGTGTCTTCGGAATTGATGAAGATTGTTAGACACGACGGGGTGATGTCAACTCCGGGCTTTCTTCTCCAAGTTTTCTTCTTTGTGCAAGGAGTTGAAGTTTTGATCTTCATGTGTAAGGTCTTCACGTCAATAAGGACTTTGATTGCTAAGCGTTCCCGTATGACGCACTTGCCGTGCCTCGTGAAGCCTTGGGCCGTCAAGAGCGAGCCTCTATCTTTGCAGAGCCTTCACGTCTCTAGTTTGCGACCTTTTGTGCCTTCCCCCACCCCCTTTATTTATAGGCAAAAGGGAGAGATTGGGAGAGATATAGCTACGATTCAATACATCAATCCAATATCTCTCCCCATAACTATTAAGATATTATTTCCTCTTTTGGGGGAAACAACCTTGATTTGTTTTCTTATTTGTAGGGATGGTTATGGGCTTGTTATGGTTCAATCTTTGATGATAAGTTGCCATAACTTTGCACTTTCGAATTGATGGCGGTACGACGTCATCTTGTCTGTCAGATCGAGGGATCATCGCGGATCTACTGTTGTATAGACGTCCACGCCACCTCCCCCCGCATCGAGGCGGTTTTGTATCTTTTTCTTTATCTTTTTCTTTTCTTTTTCTTCATGGCCGGCTGCACCTACCCGTAGGGAGGGAGCCATGGTTTGTATGAAGGGGCCGATAGGCCCCACTTTCGGGTAAGCCCGTCTGGCCCCTTTTTGGCTTGGGTGAGTTTGGTGGGCCCCGCTTGCATGGGGTGGGCCCACTTGGGTCCATCGAGTCGGGCTTGCACCATTTTCTTTTTGGGCCATTGTGAGTGGACCGGGCTTCATGTGCGAGCCGAGTTTCATATGCAAATCATTGTGTGTGGGTCAGGTTTCGTGTGCGGGCCGAGTTTCGCATACGGGCCATTATGTGTGAGTCAGATTTCGTATGTGGGCCGTTGTGTGCGGGTCTAGTTTCGCATGCGGGTCGGGTTCTACCCGTGGGCTAATTTCAGTGCCTATAAATGCCCCCTCAAGGCAAAATGTGCCCGTGTGAAATTCGTAGCACTTGGACTTGACTTGCGTATTTTCATGGGATTGGATCTTTTTAAGGACCCCCCTTTTTCGTTTCCCTCATTGTTTGTGGAACATTTGGCGGCAGACAAAGGATTAGGGTTTCCTCGTCTAGGGTTTCTTATTCCCCGATGATGACTCGAAGGTTGAAGGTGGTTGCCACGAGGAATCCAAGGAGACGGGGAGACCGTCGAGACGTGGCTCCGAGGACGAGATAGGCCGTCTTTTTCTTTCTTCTTCCTTCTTTTTTCTTTCTTTATTCTTTCTTCTTTTTTTTCGTTTTTTTTTTTTTTTCTTTTCTTTCCTTTTCCTGGTTTTATTTCTTCTCTGTTTTTTCTTTTCCTTTTTCTCCTCTTTCCGTTTCTTTGTTTCGTTTTTTTTTTTTTCTTTCCTTCTATGTTTCCCCTTTTCTTTCTTTTTCCTTTTTTTTTTTTTTTTGCCTGACGTGCAGAGGTAGGAGGGGGCTGCGAGCCCAGCTGCATGCGATAAAGTGAGCCTCGGCACATGTGGTGGGGCCGTGGGGCCCTCTCTTCTTTATTTTCTTTTTTTTTGTCTTTACCACAGGTCGCGCGGGCTCGGGTGACAGCGGCGGCGACCGGGCGTGAGCTGCAGCGCCGGGCGCAAGAAAGGGCTGCAGCGGCGGTGGCTGGGCGTTGGCGGCGGCCAACAGGCGCACGGAGCGGTGAGGTGGCGCGGGGTTGCAGCGGCGGGCACGGCCGGGCGATCGACTGTAGGTGGGTGACAACCGGGCGTGGGGTGCTGTATGGGAACGGACGAGGCCGGCTGTGGGTCGGCTTCCGGTGGCGGACGGTGCCGTGCTCGGGGTGCTGGACGGGGGTCCATGCGTTAGCCTCCTATGCGGCTGCGTGCTTCCAAACGACCGGCCCCCCTCTGGTTTTGTGTGTACAAGAGGTTGTGGCCCCCTTCAGACGTTGTTTTTTTTTTTTTTTCTACAGTACTATGTGGCTGTGGTTCCCCTTTTGGATGCAGTCCTTGGCTCGAGTCTTATTCTTCTTTCTTCTTTTCTTTTTTTTGAGTCCCATCGTATTGACTGTCTTCTGAACTTGACTTGTTTATGGGCTTGACTTGGTTTTGGATCTAATTTGATTCCTTTATCTTCTTTCAGGACTCGCCATTTCGAGAGTCTTCCGGAAGCTGGCTAGATCGAAGTGGAGCTTTATCGGTGGCGATACTGGTTTGACGAATATTGAAATGGGCGATCTGGAGTTCGGCGAGGAGGAAGATGAAGCCATGAGCATCGCAAGGAACAGATTGCTTTAGTCGTCTTCTGCTTGCCGATTTTTACTTTGGTGATGATTCCTTTTCTCCCTTCTTTCTTCAAGATTCGCCACTACGAGAGCTTTTCGTCATCTGGATGTGTCGTTGATGTGGACTCTCACGAGAGTACGCATCTTCGTTTCTCTTTTGCGCAAGTCTTTATCGCCATACTTTAAGGAAGGACACCCGACTATCAATGCTCCAAGTTTTAACCCATGTGTGGATCTAAGAGGATGGTGTTGCAGACAGCTCTTGCTGTGTGTCGAAGTTGGGTGAGCGCGTCTTCACTGACGAGGAATCCTCGTGGCGGATTGTTCGACCGAGTGTAAAGTTGCAATTTAGAAGTCAGTTCCATTGGATGTTTTGGTTGCAGCTTCTTTGTCAGCTCTTGTGGCATATTTGACAGCCGTCATGGCGATGGTTCAGGAGGAGATTCCCTTGCTTGAGTCTTCAAGATAGGATCGTGCCTTGTCTCAGGACTCAGAGGCTTGCCAGCGAAAGTGTAGATCATGGAGCCTTCTTTCTGAGCAACTTCTGGAGACCTGCCGGAAGATTATCCAAGCGATGCTCGCACCCTTCCAGGAGAAGGGTCTTGACGCTTTGAGTAGCTGGTGGGTTCTCGAGGAACCCGAGTTTTGCAAGAGTCTAGCAGCTTTCCAGGTGGATGGCTCCTTGTTCGAGAAGCGTATGCATAGTCTTTTGGCGGATAGCGAGGCTCATTGCTTGCAACGGGCTTCACTAGAGGAGGACGCTTCCTTGGCGTTAGCAAAGGCCGAGGACGAGGAGCGTCAACTGGAGGAGCAGCATACACTTGCTACCGCGGGATTAGTTTGTGCACGGAAAAAGTTGGAGGCTACTCATGCATCATTTCAGAAAGCAGAGGCGATCGAGAAGTCTTCCGGAGTAGACCTTGCGAAGCAATATACTGAGCTGGCGACTCATTAGGAGCTGACGACTTCTCGACCCATGGAGTTGCAGTACGTGTAGGCTGCGGAAGGTGAGCTGCTTCAGTGTCTCAAGGACTTTGATTTGCTTTTCCAGCCGTGTCGCCTTTCCCTTTGCTTTCTTGGCAACTTTAGTTTGCTGGCTAGACTTGTGGTTTTGTACCATTTCTTCTCTAGACTGCCCTTTTGGGACGATGTTTGGTTGTTTCTTTTTTATTTGGACTGAACCTTTTCAGATTGCCTACGTACCCTGCTGAGGGGGATCAAGTCGCACGTAGTTCATTTATTTTATTTTATTTTATTTTATTTTGGGCAAAGGGGGTAACCTTGCGCTAGGCATAATACCTTTCGAGGGACTTGCCGCTGGTAGGCAGAGTTGTTACTGGTTCGCAGTTATCGCCTACCTTCTTTGCTTCAATGTAGTTAGAAGTAAAGATCTTCTTGACTGGAGTTTTGATGATTGCTGACATTTGACTGGAGTCGATGCCTTGGCGATTTGGAAGAATTTGTTCACCACTTTTGAGGAGACGAGCTTGAGTCTTTATTAGGCGATGTGGTATCGCAGCTTAAGGTAGTGAACCCATTTGCCCAGCGCTTTCTTTGTTGCAACTGGCTTCGAATATCAACTCGGCGATGTTTTTCCCCCGAGTGTTTTCTGGCTTGATCGCGAGTTGCTTAGAGCTGGTGTACTTAGCAGGTCCGATTGAGCTTGAGGCATGTAGTTGTCCATGCAGTGATAATATCATCGCTTACAAAGTGACGAAATTGGCCTCAGAGAATAGTAACGCTGGTTCCTTTGCTTCAGTGGAAGGCGATCGTCCTGGCTTGCGAAACCACTGAGGTACGAGCCGCAGGACTGAAGCAGCTTGAGTAGGCAATGGAACGTGTGGCGTCAAGCTTGATTTGAAATTGACGCGAACCTTTCATCTTGATGCTGGCGCTTTCTTTAGCTTTGTGCATCGTCTGGCCGGAATATGGTATTGGTTTTGCAAGTGGAAATGTTTTTTCCCTTGCAACTGCTTTGACTTTCTGAGTTCGCTGAGCTTTTACTGGAGGAGCTTCTGCAATGGGGTCTTTGGCTTGGTGGAACTTGGCGTCAGTAAGGTGTGCTGGTCTCGTTGAATGGATTGTCGTTGGCGACGATGCTTCTCTCCATGCTTTCGATATTGGAGTCGCTTTCTTCATCGTCTTCCTGGAGCACTTGGTGAACTTCCATCATACAGCAAGAGACCCTGAGATCTTGATCAGCTTTGAGGAAGCGATTGACAAAGAACCCCTGGAGTGTCACCGACTCTGAACACGTTTGCTGCAGATGATTTGCTGGAGGCAATTTAGATGCCTTTTTCTCTTGAGCTTCATTCTTTTTCTTGCAGGTCTTTCTTCCAGGGAGTTTTTTTGTCGCACGATCTTGCTCGTGGTTGGCCAGACGTGTTATCCTGTAGCTTGATTGTCGTGGCCTTCTCCCTCGGGGCACCATCTTCATCAGTAAGATCTTTATTACTAGGGTGACGAATCGGTTCTATGATCGAAGGTTCTTCTTTGATCGAATAGACTTGCTCTTTTGGAGGCTCTACCAACTCATCTTCTGATCCCCAGCCGATTGGCTTGATTTCTTTCATCGGGATTGAAAAAGGCTTGGAGTAGAAGACGTAGAAATCAAACTTAACTGATGGTTGGCCTAGCAGGCTGACTTCAGGGTCTCTTTGCTCGTCTCTTGCTTTGAGCATATGGTGGGATATAACTTCGTTTGGAAGAGGGAGTATTTGTACGAGGGATGGCTGCCCCCATGGCAATGAGGATTTGGTCCTGGGTACTGCAGGAGCATGCTGTCTTCATCTACTTGGTGCTAGTTTCGCCATCGGCCTTTGACAAACGATACGTAGCCTTGCTGAAGTGCATTGTGGAGCAATCAGCACTGGTGGGAATGAGTCGAAGGTTATTGACGTCATGTTTGTCTTGATGATGTCACCAGAGTCGATCTCGATCATTCCTTACCTAGCGAGTGTCATGATCTTTTCTTTAAAGACAAAATACTTCTCGATATGATGGCTGACCATCCGGTGGTACTTGCAGAAGAGTGGATCGTTGACTCGATATGCTTGTTCAAGCCTTTTTGGTGGTGGGAGCTCGATCATCTTTTCTTTTATCAACTGATCGAACATGGAGGAAACTTTTGAGTCTTGGAAGGGATACTCCTTGGCTTCAAGCTCCTCAAAAGTTATCCTTGGTGGCCGTTGAGGCTGCAAAGGCGCTATGATGGCCTTGCCTTTGTCCGACTTGCCCTTGATCTTGAGCGATTTGGAAGTTGAGGTGATATCGACGATGTTGATTTGCTTTGATATCGCCATTTCGTCCTTCTCTTCCAACTTTAGGAAGTCTTTGACCTTTGAGTCTCCATGATTTGCTAGGCTGAGTTCCATATCGTAAGCCCGAGTTGCAAGTTCTTCAAAGAATCAAGGATTGATCCCTTTGAGGATGTAGAGCAAGCTCCAGTGCATGCCTTGGGTGCATATCTCGATAGTCGAGTCTTCAGACAAACGATCCTGCGAGTTTAGTGTAAGATTCCTCCAGCGGTCGATGTAGTCAATCACTGGTTTGTCTTTTCTTTGCTTGATTGCGGCAATCTCTACCATGCTGACGATGCATTGAGTGCTGTAGAAGCGGTTGAGAAACTTTCTCTCCATTTGATCCCAACTATCAAAGGATTCTGGAAAAAGATCAACATGCCAGTCGAAAGCATTACCTTTGAGGGTGCGAACGAATTGCTTCACCATCTCGTCGCCATATGTGTCGGCATTGTTGCAAGTTTTGATAAAGTGGACGATGTGTTGCCTTGTATTGCCCTTCCTATCGAAGTGCTAGAACTTTAGTGGCTGGAACCCAATAGGGAAGTGTAGCTGCTGGATCCTCGCAGTGTAAGCCTTGGAGTATGAAGCTGTGATTGGAGGAAGTCTATCACTTTGAGAGCGCATCATATCGGCGACTAACGACTGTATATGCTGTACAGTCATAGTCGTGGTCGTCGGTGGTAATGTAGCCACCGGAACTGGTACTAGAGAGACGACCTCAACTGGAGCGAGAGTCATTGATGGCGTTGGAGTAGCTACTGGAGGGGTCGACGTTTGATCGACTGCCAGAGCATCCCTAGTACTTAGCCTTTGGAGTAAAGCGTTAATGTGATGGTCCTTCTCCTCCATTACCCAAGTGATTTGTGCCATTTGCATGACTTAGAGCTGAAGAGTGGACGGAGGATGATAACATAGGACATCTTGGTATTGCACGCCTGTATCCTCGACGTCGTCGTCAGAGACGTAGTTATGTCGACTCGTCTCTGCTTGATGACAAACGTTTGCCCCCTGCGTAAGAGGTGCAAGGTCAATTGGAGAACCCAACTGGGCTCGGGGTTGGGGTTGGTCCTCCCCAAATTTCTGGACATTGATTCTAGGATCGGAGCTCGTTTCTTCATACACCAAGGCCTCCTCGGTGCTTTGGCGAGCATCTTCAGTAACGGTTTTTGATGTGAAGATGTCCGCAAGAGTTCGAGTACGCCGAGTATAGACTCGTACTACCGGGGGAGCATCATCCTTCGAGTTTTCTGGATCATCATGTCTATTTTATTTTTTTATATTATTTATATATTGCCGACGGAAATTACTGATCCGTCGGTAATATACAACGTTTTACCGACGGTAAAACCTGTATCCGTCGGTAATAAGTTTAAATATTGCCAACGGAAGGTAATAGTCCGTCGGCAATAATCTATTATATTTTTATTTAAATATTCGTATAAATACCGACGGATATTTGTATCCGTCGCCTTTTTTCCCGACAGACTAGCGACGAAAATTGGTTCCGTCGCGAAAATTTATTACCGACGAAAAAGTGATTTTACTGACAGATATATTCCATCGATAAAAAAACGTTTTTTTTGTAGTGAATTTAAACTCGGACCAAACTCGACATGTTTTTTACGCGTTTTTACCGTTTTAAGCGCGTATAAAACGCACACGGATGTTTTTTTTCAAAAAAACGAATTTTTTTTTCTGTTTGCTACGATTTCGGATCGATACCAGTTTTTTTCAAAAAAATTCCACGTTACCCCCATAGCGAGAAAGAATCAGGGAAAGATCAGCAATGGAGGAGCGAGCCTGCTATTGGATGCTGCTGGTGCAATTTGCACATGGCGCTCATCTAGGGAACATGTGTCAGATGATTGGCTCCCTCAAGTGGGCCCAGGTCCCATGTTTCCGATTGCTAGGTGAATTGACGTTGGAGAAAGGGATAAGGTGGCCCTTAGGGGGGTGTTTGGTATCATTCCGGAACAGCCTATTTTCAATATGAATTTTTTGATTTGAAATTAACAGTTATTAATTACTCCGGTGGAATAAAGGATTTGGGAACTAAAAAATCTCACTCTTGTTGTTTTTGTACCAACGGGAGGGCTGGACTATCAAATTGCATTGAAAATAGTAATTGATAGTAATAACCCCTTCTGGAACAGAGGATTAAGCGAAACAGTTGTTGCACATACCAAACACCCCCTAGGTTCCAATCATTTTTCCCTCAGGAAACGTTTCTGATGCGACCACGGCACAAAATAACATTCGATCAGATGATGAAATCAACACTTTTGCGCTCCACTGAATGAACAGTGGAGATCATGTAACTCTTGTTTCTTTTGCTTAGATTAAAGGGTAAATTGCAATTTTCCCCAATGAAAATTATCTAAAAAACACTTTACCCCTCTCTTGTTAATAAATTATATTTCACCCACTTCCATTCAATTTTGACGAGGTAAAAATGCCAAATGAGGAAATTAGGTAGTTGACAAAAGGGGGTATTGTGCTAACATTTCAAACTACAAGGGGGTTAGATGTTTTTGAGCTAAACTTCAAGGGGGTAAAGTGTAATTTTTCTAGAATATCGTAAAAGGAAAGACTGCGAAAAAGGTCCGGAGGGCACCGCATATTGCTTGCCGTGGACGGTCTAATTTTAATGATATTTTGCATGGGTTCATGTTTTTAGTTTTTATGGATTTTTTTTTTGAAAAACTTTATTTATACCCCAAAATTATTTGGCATATCCTGCTTTTCTTAAAAATCAGCTTTCCAACTTACTTAAAAGAAACCCCAAACTATCCCCACAACCCACCGTCGCGGCTCGTGGTTAATTTGTGCATCGGACAGGGAGGAGGGGGAGGAGTCTGGATGGGGAGAGGGCAACAGTGATGCTCACCAGAGTTGGAGATGTGGAGCAGGAGTACGGGGTGCACATCAAAGACGAGGGGAGGGGGGGATGTGCCCCCTCCCTTCCTTGCTTTTGACGATCATCGGAGATGGAAGGGTAGCTGCTCGCTACCGACAAGATGAGGTATGGGTGGACTGAAGGTGGAGGTGTGGTATGAGGTGGAGACGAGGAGGGGAGCGGCATCTCCTCCCTCCCTTGCTTTAGATGTTCACCAGAGATGAGAGGGGAGCGGCTCGTTGTCGACAAGATGGGGTATGGTGTGGGCTGGATGTGGGTATGAGGTGAAGGAGGGTAGCGGCTCGTTTCAACATTTCATCAAGTCCCTTTCGAACATTGCGTGCTACAGCAAGTCCCTCGTCCTTATTTACCCCTTCACGTGCTACAGAAAGTGTATCCATTCGTCTCCAGAAAGAGTATCCATTCACTGGTTGACACTGTACATGTAGCGGTTGCTACTGTGATTTCACTATAGCTGCTACAATAATTTTATTATAGCTGCTATAGTGAAATCACTGTAGCAAGAGTATCAATTTGACTTGGTAAGAGTATCAATTTAGCGAATTGTCTCTAGCTATAGTTATTTCACTGTAGCAAGATATCAATTAGGCGAATGGATACTCTTTCTGAAAAATAACGAATACTCTTGCTACAGTGAAATCACTGTAGCAACCGCAATATGCAGAGTGTCACCCGGTGAATAGATACTCTTGTTGATGATGAATGAATACTCTTTCCGAAGACAAATGAATACTCTTGCTACATTATTTTCGTTGTAGTAGCTATAGTGAAATCATTGTAGCAATCGCTACATATATAGTGTTAATCGGCGAATGGACTATAATGGTTCGAAGATCACGCACTATAATGGCGCAATCAGAGGGGGAGTTTCGCTTCCTTAGCGCAACTCCGATATTCTCGCGAAGCACTGGTCCGAAGATCACGCACTATAATGGCGCAGTAGTTATTCTCGAGAATCTCGGTCGGGCGGTAACCAAAGGAGGACAACCCGACGCCCCAAGATTCTTGGTCGACCGGTAATGCAGGTATCACTAGCTGTGACTACCCAATGCATGCAAAATGATACATCGCCCATGCGCTGGGTAGTTACGCAAGTCGCGGGACACACCATCAATCCCGCCCTGCTCAGAGCGCCCTAGTTGTTGCCCCGAAGCACTATAAAAGGGGGCTCACCCCCTCAGAAGGAGGGATCCGAAGTCTGGAAGGGGAGGTGCTACCCAATTCTTTCTTGAGTTTTCGGTATTTTAAAAGAGAGAGAGAGACTTAAGAGGTTGGTATTTTGGAAGGTCGGTCCTGTCCGGGTGTAAGTGGGCTAGGGTGAAAGATTGTAACCAATTTGTCTTGTTAGTGCATTCGTGTCCTGCCTCGTGTTTTTTCCCCTTCGACGTTGAGAAGGAGTTTTTCCACGTAAACTTGGTCCACTTTGTTCCTTGGTTTGTTAGATTGTGCTTACCAACCGAACCGCCCCATCCCAGAAAAATCCTCCACAATCCTTGGCGCCGTCTGTGGGATCAGTCTTCGAGACTTCCTACTGTAATTCTTGACCGTCCACCTATGGGTGTCTACTGGTTGCCATCCCATCTCGTTGCAGTCTTGGGTACCTGACCAGTAACCTACCTGCATCTACCGACTGACCGACCCATGGGTGTCGACCGACCAGTAAGCTCATGAGTTATCACCATGACCACACGATTGAACAGTAATCGCAGAAGGACTATACCATACTCGTTCAACCTCGCAGCTTCAGTCCAACACTGCTGCACCCGGTGACACTGGAAATGCTGGACATCCAGCTTAACCTCCCTCAACTCGGATCCCACTACCTCGCCAGCAAACCCTATGCTGGGGTTTGGGGAATCGAGTCAAGCCCCGACGGTAGTTATGGCCACTCAGGAAGGAGGCCTATCTGAGGCTTTTAATCAAGAATTGTAGGGCGAGACCTCCGATCAAGATGGCACAAAAATTTCCCCCATAGTAACTACAAGGAGTTACATGACCTTGTTCCAGCCGCTCCAGTTAGAGTACCAGTGAATCCAGTCGTGGGAGCACTAATTGGCCATAACCTTTAAACACAGGCTACCCGAATACAGTAGCAAGTAGTTATCCAGACTGCAGCGATAGCTGAGCGATCGGTGGAGGTCCAGAGCACGGATCCAAATGGGAGGGAGTCTAGTAGTTTGGAACAACCCGAATGAAAGAATCAGGCTCAGTCAGCTTCAGCATGATCAGACATCTGGTCTCGTCTCAGGGCACATCCTTGATAACCACCCCCGTCCAAGCATTACTCAAGAGTAAGTTCATCAGAACCTCATCACTAGAAGCAAGGAGACGGACTGCAACATCCACAGGGTGGGAGTCATCTTTCACGGGCGACGCCAGTAAACCAACAGCCAGCTTGTATAGCTGACAAAATAAGCGTCCATGACCATATCAGTCTACCTGCATCAGAACAGCTTGGAGATCGAGAAGAAATCCAGCAAAATAGATCAAGAGCACGGGCTTCTGATCGACTAGAGTAGGTTGCCATCCGAGGAGCCACCCAGTCACCACTCGTAGGAAAACTCCTAAGGGAGCCATTCCCGTGTAGGTGGAATCCTCCCCGTCTCCCAAAGTTCAATGGATCAAAGGACCCGGTGGAGCACGTGCTAGCCTTCCGAGATGCCCTAGTCCCCCATGAAGATGACCATATCCTCTGCCAGACCTTCACTAACAGCTTGTCGGGAATGCCCCTCGAGTGGTTCCATAAGCTCAAACTTTTATCCATCTCATCTTTCTTGGAATTGAGCACACAGTTCATCAATCAATATCATTGCAACCGTTGGGAGCTAAAAACTCTAGAGTCACTCTTCAGGATGAGCATGACCCAGAAGGAGACGTTGAGGCAATTCTACCAAAGGTTCATGACAGAATACCTGAGCTTGGCAGATGCTGATGGGCAGGATCGCGTGGTGATCGCGGCCTTTAAGAACGCCATCCAACCCAGCCAACTTGTCAATGCTTCACTCATCAAGCGTACGCCCAAGACAATCGATGAACTGTATCGTCGGGTCGAGAAGTTCATCAAGATTCAGGATATGGATTGCAAGAGGAGGCCGCATACAACAGAGCTTCACATCAGGGCTACGCTAAGATAGCGGTGGTGGAAAATGTCAATAAGCAGCAAGGTGAGCCGTCTCGGCGCGACACAAAGCGACAAAGACAAGACGGACCAGCAAGGACACAATGGAACAGGGAGTTTACCGTACTGAACATCCCTATCAACCAGATCTTGGATACCATCAAAGGCGACCTTTACTTCAAGTGGGCACCACCACTTGAACCGGGAGAAAGGGAGACCAGAGATGCGTCGAGGTATTGCGAATATCATCAAGGCCAAGGCCACACTACTGTGTAGTGCCGGGCACTTAACCATCACATTGAGCATATAAAGCAAGCACGTCAAGTTTACTATGTGGTACTTGAACCCATCATTCGCACTGAGCCAAAGGTGGAAGCAGCAGTACAGTTTTTAGTGGCCGATCTGATCGAAATTGAGAGGCCCCATAATCATCCCCTAGTCATATGGCTTTAGATAGCAAATTGTTTAGTGAAGAGGATTCTTGTCGATGCAGAAGCTCGGTAGATGTGCTTTTCCTTATCGCCTTCGAAGCAATAAAGCTAGACCACAGACAGTTATCTGAATCATCAACAATGATAACGGGCTTCACTGGAGAAGCTGCGAGGGTAGTTGGTAAGGTCACCCTCCCGATCACAACAGGGTACCTCACCAATCTCACCCGGTTCATCATCATCGAAGCTAATTCCGCATACAACATCATCCTCGAAAGACTGTGGCTTCACTATTTGGATACGGTCCCCTCATCGACCCACCAAGTAGTTAAGTTTTGGACTAACCGAGATGTAATGAGCATTCGGGACGACCAGTCCTCAGTAGCTAAGTGCGAAATGAGCACCATCTATATAAAGATGACATGCCAGATCTGTTGGAATTGGATCCGCTAATCAGACTCGCAGCGGAAGCAAAAATAAAGATCCGAAGATTATATGGTGTATGTTTCATTACAATTCGTGATACAAAATAATCTACATGCAAATCTATGATCTTAGCATATGTGCGGACACCCTAGAGGCATACTACGATCTACGGAAGACATGCATGCATCTACTTAGGTGTTTAGATTCATCATACCTTTATGGATCTATGATCCGGAGATTACGGAACGATAAAGAACCACACTAGAATCGCAAGGGAAACTGTCGGATAGTACCTTGTCCTTTGCGAATTGAAGAATCCTCGAAATCCCGTCTCTGAGTGCAAGGATTTCGAGCCGACGGAAGAATCCGTTGCGAAGACGATGGCGAGCCTCGAGATTTTCTCCTCCTCTTTCTCCTTTCTTCCTTATCCTTCCTTCCTCTTCCTTCTCCCTTCTTCTTCCTC
Organism: Chamaelirium japonicum; assembly: GCA_947650365.1. NCBI lineage: Eukaryota > Viridiplantae > Streptophyta > Magnoliopsida > Liliales > Melanthiaceae > Chamaelirium > Chamaelirium japonicum. Next base: position 17,160,792 of record OX393559.1, on the reverse strand, counting down.
TTTTTTCCTTGGCCGAAACCACAAAGGAGGAGGACTAGGGGTCGGATTTTTGGAGGGGAGGGAGTAGAACCTTAGGGCCGGCCCTCCCTCTCCCTATTTCTGATATAGGGCTGGTCTCCCATGGCTCCAAGGAGCCTAGGGCCGGCCCCTAGGTGGATAGGGATGAGGGGGGGGGGGGGGGGGTCGGATTTAGGTCTCCCGGGTGTCTATCGTGAAGCCCGGACAAAAACGCCCTTCACGAAAAGCGGAAAACTGAAAGTGAGACTGAGTGAGGTGTGCTACTCGGAATTGAGTTCCGTCAGTGCCTGTGAGCTCCTGGAATTATTCCGCTCAATCTAAGATCCATATTCAATATGTTCTGAGCCATATTTCAGTATTTACCAAAATACCCCTACGGCCCGTAACACATATGAATTAGGTTCTTTGGCTCCGGGCTTGTGCTCCATCGCGCTACTTCGCATCCAACGTATCCAACTAGGTTGGGGAACAATTCCTATATGCAATGACAGGGTGGAACCTTCAGGGTTCGGGATCTCTAGCTCCAACCGGATCCCTGATTAACTGTTCCGGTGACACACCGAAAGTTCCGTTAATCAGCCCTAATCCGATTAACCCGCGTAGCCACCCAGAGTGCGACGCGAGTTGAACTCTAGTGATCCTAAACTTATGCTACTCCCTCGTAACCCTGTTCTCTACTATACTCTGATAATCCTTAGTCCCTCCTATTACTGGTGCCATGATATGACTCGGGCGGTGGGGAGCACCGTCAGATCCCGATCGATCATCTGACTAGGGTTTGATGACTTGTCATCTATAACACCACACACCTTCCGTTGCTATGCCTAGCATCCAGAACATCGTCAGTCATACTGACAACCACCAGGCCTAGGTTAACTGTGTGGACAGATTGACTCATCAAAACGCACCCATCCAACACTGGACGTTGGATAACCTGTAGGGGTTACATGTCACTCAAGCGCCAGCCGGGTAACCCAACGTACCGTGGTATTGGACTATGGAAGGTTCGCACACGTTGGCACATCAAAGCACCACTCAACTGGTTGGCCCAGTGAGCATGGTCCCTTAGGGTTAAGAATAGATTATCTATAGTAGTAAGACGGTTTCTACACCAGTGTCTGAATCACTGAACTATGCACCGTCTTGGTTCCTGTTCAACACGATCATCGTGTTTGGTCAGGTAAATAGGAATCCCACATTCCCGTGGTGGAGACTTCACCACATCCTCTACCTGCCAATAGCTTGTTCTCAGTGAAGCGACCGGCATTACCTAAGCTGTGAACTAGTTATAGGTCTACACAGAACTGGTCCACTGGGTCTCCCAAGCATGGATCCTCCATGCGCTTCAGTGGCCTACTGTGTTCCCTAGGGTCCTTTTATTATATGAGTATTATCATATACCAGAGTAGTATTCTAATTAAAGCAATAACCAAAGTCATCTTTATTAATGTTAATACAGAAAATCCACGCTAAGGACACACGAGCTACAACAATCTCCCACTTGGCCTAGTGGGGAACAACAATCTTAACTCCCATGGCATCCACGTGCTTCTCAAAAGCCTTGGTCGGTAACGCCTTTGTGAAAGGGTCCGCCATGTTATCTGCAGACGCCACCTGAGTCACTGCTACCTCACCTCTCTTCTGCAAGTCCCGGATTATTTAGTATTTTCGCTCGATATGCTTGCTCTTCTAGTGATATCTTGGCTCCTTGGATTGTGCTACCGCTCCACTATTGTCGCAGTAAAGGACAATAGGATCTTGAGCTCCCGGTATGCATCCTAAGTCCGTGAGGAACTTCTTGAGCCACACCGCCTCCTTAGCTGCTTCGCATGCCGCAACGTACTCAGCCTCTGTCGTCGAATCCGCGATGCATCCCTTCTTCATGCTCCTCCAACTGACAGCTCCTCCTCCTAATGAAAACACAAACCCTGACGTCGATCTCTAGGATTTCGGATCTGACGCAAAGTCAGAATCCGTATATCCAATCGGCATCAGTTCCTGTGAAGAGTAAACTAACTCATAATTTCTCGTCCTACGGAGATACTTGAGTATACTTTTCACAGCAGTCCAGTACCCCTGGACCCGGATTTGACTGATACCTGCCCATCATGCCTACTACATAGCATATATCTGGTCTCGTGCACTGCATGGCATACATCAGACTCCCTACTGTCGAAGCATAAGGTATCTTCTGCATCTCTGCCCTCTCCTCAGGAGTCTTAGGACCCTGATCCTTGGACAACTTCATTCCATGTCTGAATGGAACAAGTCCCTTCTTGGAGTTGTGCATACTGAATCTGACCAAGATAGTATCTATGTAGGCTGACTGTGACAGCGAGAGAATCTTATTCTGGCGATCTCGAGTTACCTTGATCCCCAGAACATAACTCGCTTCACCCAGGTCTTTCATGTCAAATTAAGAGGATAACCATACCTTCACTGTAGACAACATTCCAATATCGTTTCCGATGAGCAGGATATTGTCCATGTAAAGCACTAGAAAAACTACTGCAGTCTTATCGCTCCTTTTATAAACACATGGTTCATCCACGTTCTGTTCAAATCCATAAGACTGGATAGCCTGATCAAAATGCATGTTCCAACTTCTGGATGCTTGCATCAGTCCATAAATGGATCTTTGCAACTTGCACACCAGACCTTCCTGACCTTTTGCGACAAAGCCTGGAGGCTGAGACATGTAGATGTCTTCTTCCAAATCCCCGTTGAGGAATGTGGTCTTGACGTCCATTTGCCAGATCTCCCAATCATAATGTGCTGCAAAAGACAAGAGGATCCGGATAGACTTAAGCATAGCCACTGGCGAAAAGGTTTCGTCATAGTCGATCCCTTCTCGCTGGGTATAACCCTTAGCGACTAGTCTAGCTTTGTAAGTCTCAACGGTACCATCCGGACCTCTTTTCCTTTTGTACACCCACTTACACCCAATAGGTTTAATGTTGTGAGGTGGTGTTACAAGTGTCCAAACCGAGTTTTGGGACATCGATGTCAGTTCTGCCTCCATGGCTTCCTGCCATGCTGCATGGTCAGTGGATACCATCGCTTCGTCATAGTTCAGAGGATCATTCTCCTGAAACTCTGGATCAACCATAAAGGCTTCTCCAATGTATCTATCAGGAGCACTTGTGGTCCTCCCACTGCGACGAACCTGCGGTGGTTCCATAGGAGTCGATTCTACAGTACCGTTAATCTTAGTGGTATCGGCTCTCACTACGTTTTCTGTCTACGTACTCCCATCAGTACCAAGAAATTCTTCAAGAACTACTTTACTGGTGGGCTTATGGTCTATTAAATAATCCTGCTCCAGGAATACGGTATTCGTCGAGACGACAACCTTTCTTTCCTCAGGATCATAAAATAGACCACCCTTTGTCCCTTTTGGATACCCAACGAACAGACATACCTTAGTTTTTGACTCTATCTTATCTCGCTTGTCCTTCCGCACATGTGCTGGACAACCCCAAATCCTAAAGTGCTGTAAGCTTGGCTTTCACTTCAACCATAGCTCCCAAGGAGTTAGGGGTACTGACTTTGATGGAACAAAGTTCAAAGTATATGCTGCCGTCTCTAGGGCATATCCCCAAAAACTAGGTGGCAATGTTGCATAACTCATCATAGTCCGAACCATGTCTAACAAAGTTCGGTTTCTCCTCTCAGATACACCGTTCTTTTGTGGTGTCCCTGGTGCAGTCAACTGGGATACGATCCCATGCTCACGCAGGTACCCAATAAATTCATCCGATAGGTATTCGCCTCCTCGATCCGATTGAAGAGACTTCATACTTCTACCCGTCTGCTTTTCTGCTTCAGCTCTGAACTCCTTGAACTTATCAAAGGATTCAGACTTCCGCCGCATTAGGTATATATATATCCAAACCTCGAGTGATCATCCGTGAAGGTGATGAAATACTCAAAGCCCCCTATAGCATGGACACTTATGGGCCCACATACATCAGTGTGTACCAACTCCAATACCTCCTTAGATCTGCTACATTTGGCTCGGAAAGACCTTTTAGTCATCTTGCCTTCCAGGCAAGACTCACACGTCGGTAGGCTTTCTGAAACATTTGGACTTAAGAGTCCTACTTTAACCAACCTGTGAATCCTATCTGAGGCTATGTATCCAAGCCTTAGATGCCAAAGGAGTGTTGGATTATCTAAGGGATTTTTCCTTTTAGATGAATTAATCACACAAGCTTCAGTTATGTTATCCTGCTTCTAATTGGAGTTAACTACATAGAGACCATTATGTATCTTTCCCTTACAAACTAAAGAACCATTCAATTTAATTGACACACCAGAATCATCAAATAAAACTGAAAAACCTTCATTATTCAATAAGGAAACATAAATTAAATTACATCTCAAGGACGGTACATAAAGTATGTCTCTAAGTAATAAACTTCTTCCATCAAGGAACTGCAAGATGACAACTCCAACTGCTTTAGCCTCTGCCACGGCCTTAGTTCCCATGCTTAGGATTATCTCCCCATCATCCAGTTTTCTTGTCTCCTTGAACCCCTGCAAATTATTGCAAGCATGGTTAGTGGAATCAGAATCCACAATCCATGAAACTGGAGAACAACTGGATGCTATAAGGGATTCCACTATGTGGATTTGAGATATACCTGTCTCAGCCTTCTTGGGAGCCGCACGGCAGTCGCCCTTCCAGTGCCCTTTCTTGCCGTATCGGAAACATTTTTCTTTGGGCTTCGTCGGACCATTCTGCTTGGTAACCTGCAACTGCACCTGGCCCATCTTCACAGACTTCTTAGACTTTCTTTACTGAAACTTGCCCTTGGCTTTCAGAGAAGAATTCCGCTCCACGTTCAGGGATTAGGCTCCTACCTTCATCCCGTCCTCTGCCGCCTGGAGCGCCGCTAGGAGCTCTGCGTTAGACATCTCCAACTGGTTAAGGTTGAAGTTGGTAACGAAGCCTTCAAACGCTCCTGACAGAGACGCGAGGAAAATATCGGTCTGGATCTCTGCATCCAAGATGATATCAAAGGAACCAAGCTCGTTCACATAGCCAAACAACTTCAGCATATGATCTCGTACTAAAGTCCTTTCTGCCATCTTCGTGGACACCAATTTCTTGATGGTCAGGTAACGAGTTACCCGACTACGACCCTCGAACATTTCATTCAGGTAGAGCATCATGTCTGAAGCAAAGGCCATGTCTTCGACTTGCTTCTGAAGGACGGTCTGCAAGGATGCCACAATGTAGCACTTGCACATCTCATCAGCATCTAGCCAGTCTTTCCATTTCTTTAACTGGGCCTCAGTTGCACTTGGTCCCGGAATGGCCGGTTGAGGGGTACTTAGGGCAATTGTGTGTTTGTCAACCCTTAGGACGAGCATTAGGTTATGCTTCCAGTCCTCGTAGTTTGGTCCCGTAAGTTTGTTATCATTAAGTATGGAGGCAAGGGGGTCGAGCTTGGTCATGATTTCTGTAAACAATGGTTTAAAGCAATAGTTAGGGTCTACTACAATCTATTTCATGGAATTTAGAAATAGATAATGTCTACTCCAGCCGCTATGTCTTCACCACCTCAAGTGGAGACATCCAGGAATCTTAATTCCCTGGGCTCGAGCACTGAGACTATCGGCTCTGAATTAGAGACAGTATCTCGGTAAGAGCATGCAACCGCTTCTGCCAATGGGGTTTTTATGACCCAGTCTTTATCAGAATTACCCATGGTAAACTGAAAGACCTCCCAGTCTCCTTTTGGCCAGCTTTATGTGACCCGCGTGTGCAGCAACAGCGGCTTCACACAAGCTTTCGGATGCTTCCCACAAATCTAGGTGGTGTCGGTAGGGGGGTTCATAGGCTCCCGCAGTGCAGGAAAAAACTGTCACCCACTGCCACCGGCATCCTCCATGTCCCGAAGGAAACCACTAGACGAACCAGCATGGAAGGAAACACAGCTCTCACCCAGTGGGAATATCGAACTGCGTACCTCCCACCCAGACCCTTAGTCGGTTGATTGTGGAGGCCAGGGGCTCCCCTTTGGAGGGAACCTCTTACACATCCCTTCTTTATAAGGTTTTATGCATATCTAGAAAGGTCACGACCTCCTAGACTTAGACCCTGGTCTACCGTGCTCCCACTAGGATTATAAACCTTCCCGCAAAGCATTAGTATCCTCGGAAAATATCATAGTCCCTACCTTGAATACTCAGCTTTCGCCTTTCTTGCAAGGATCACATTATATAGATTCCAAGGATCCCGATACTTCACTAGTTTGTCCATAATCCTAAGATCTGGAGCCTAGCCTAAGGTCAACGTGGAAAGGACTCCCACTACGATGACACCTCGTTCACAATTTGATGCCTGATGTCATAGTAGACCTCATCTCATTACAGGTTTCGATACTGGCCAAATAGGGATATCCGACAACCTCCGTCGGACCTCAACCTAATGGTGGCATAATAAAATCGTGATGAGTTCATACTACCATCAAACGTCATCTAGAAACGGGTATCACACAGTGAAATCCTAACCTAACTTGGTCGCTAGGACCATATGGGGAAAGGGCATCCCACTAGGGTTATCATACTTCTTATGGAGACATTAGTTAATTATCACTAAACAAATCTAACACTGCGTCTATCTCGATGCATAGTACTTGGCTACCTGAACTACCACGAGGGCGGTTACCACCTTTCCTTTTAGCTAGCCACCGGATTCGCACGTGTTAGAAGCATATAGAGACACCGATGAATCCATAAGCTTAGTACTAACCCTAAGCTTGATCTAGAGACAAACTCACAAACAAGATAATCATATTATCATCGGGGTTCTCTAAATACTGAATAAAGAGAAACAACAGAAAAACATTCAAACTGAATCAAGTCCAGGGTCTGACCCCTGAACTTGAATAGCACAGCTAAGATATCCTGCTCTTCCGTTCTGCACGATCTCTGACGACGATACCTTTCATCGCCAACGTGCACGCTTTCGCCGGGTCTTTGCACACCATGGTACCGCTTGCCCGAACCGTGGATGTAGCATCTTCTTTTTCCTATGACCGAAAAACTAACACGCTCTAAGCAAGTGCTCGTTCATGTACAATTTCGCTAGAAAGAAAAGAAGATAATCCTAGAAACATGGCCAGGGAACCGAGGATGGTCAACCCCCACTCTCGCCCATCTAGAGCCTTACAATCCACAATAATAATCAATGCAGAATAAAATCCGGGGTCCGACCCTCAGATGCATGCAATCACAGATTACTATTCAGCGCGACACCTGCAAAAAGACGATACATAGCACAATCCATATGCATGATCTACGCCGAACCCCGACGAAAACATATGCCATCATATATTCATATGATGTTTTCACGAATTCATGCATGAAACATACACCAAAGCATGCTCTGATACCAATTGTTGGAATTGGATCCGCTAATCTGAGTCACAGCGGAAGTAAAAAGAAAGATCTGAAGATCATACGGTGTATGTTTCATTACAATTCGTGATACAAAACAATCTACATGTAAATCTATGATCTTAGCATATTTGCGGACACCCTAGAGGCATACTACGATCTACGGAAGACATGCATGCATCTACTTAGGTGTTTAGATTCATCATACCTTATGGATCTATGATCTGGAGATTATGGAATGATGAAGAACCATACTAGAATCGCAAGGGAAACTGTCGGATAGCACCTTGTCCTTTGCAAATTGAAGAATCCTCGAAATCCCGTCTCTGAGTGCAAGGATTTCGAGTCGACGGAAGAATCCGTTGCGAAGATGATGGCGAGCCTTTAGATTTTCTCCTCCTCTTTGTCCTTTCTTCCTTCTCCTTCCTTCCTCTTCCTTCTCCCTTCTTCTTCCTCTCTTTTCCTTGGCCGAAACCACAAAGGAGGAGGACTAGGGGTCGGATTTTTGGAGGGGAGGGAGTAGAACCTTAGGGTCGGCCCTCCCTCTCCCTATTTCCTATATAGGGCCGGTTTCCCATGGCTCCAAGGAGCCAAGGGCCGGCCCCTAGGTGGATAGGGATGAGGGGGGGGGGGGGGGGGGGGGGGGGTCGGATTTAGGTCTCCCGGGTGTCTATCGTGAAGCCCGGATGAAAACGCCCTTCACGAAAAGCGGAAAACTGAAAGTGAGACTGAGTGAGGTGCGCTACTCGGAATCGAGTTCCGTCAGCACCTGTGAGCTCCTGGAATTATTCCGCTCAATCTAAGATCCACATTCAATATGTTCTGAGCCATATTTCAGTATTTACCAAAATACCCCTACGGCCCGTAACACATGTGAATTAGGTTCTTTGGCTCCGGGCTTGCGCACCATCGCGCTACTTCGCATCCAATGTATCCAACTAGGTCAGAGAACAATTCCTATATGCAACGACAGGGTGGAACCTTCAGGGCTCGGGATCTCTAGCTCCAACCGGATCCCTGATTAACTGTTCCGGTGACACACCGAAATTCCGTTAATCAGCCCTAATCCGATTAACCCGCGTAGCCACCCAGAGTGCGACGCGAGTTGAACTCTAGTGATCCTAAACTTATGTTACTCCCTCGTAACCCTGTTCTCTACTATACTCCGATAATCCTTAGTCCCTTCTATTACTGGTGCCATGATACGACTCGGGCGGTGGGGAGCACCGTCAGATCCCGATCGATCATCTGACTAGGGTTTGATGACTTGTCATCTATAACACCACACACCTTCCGATGCTATGCCTAGCATCCGAAACATCGTCAGTCATACTGATAACCACCAGGCTTGGGTTAACTGTGTGGACAGATTGACTCATCAAAACGCACCCATCCAATACTGGACGTCGGATAACCTGTAGGGGTTACATGTCACTCAAGCGCCAGCCGGGTAACCCAACGTACCGTGGTATTGGACTATGGAAAATCCGCACACGTTGGCACATCAAAGCACCACTCAATTGGTTGGCCCAGTGAGCATGGTCCCTCAGGGTTAAGGACATATTATCTATAGTAGTAAGACGATTTCTGCAGCAGTATCTGAATCACTGAACTGTGCATCGTCTTGGTTCCTGTTCAACACGATCATCGTGCTTGGTCAGATGAATGGGAATCCCATGTTCCCGTGGTGGAGACTTCACCACATCCTCTACCTGCCAACAGCTTGTTCTCGGTGAAGCGACCAGCATTACCTAAGCTGTGAACTAGTTCTAGGTTTACACAGAACTGGTCCACTGGGTCTCCCAAGCATGGATCCTCCATGCACCTCAGTGGCCTACTGTGTTCCCTAGGGTCCTTTTATTATATGAGTATTATCATATACCAGAGTAGTATTCTAATTAAAGCAATAACCAAAGTCATCTTTATTAATGTTAATACAGAAAATCCACGCTAAGGACACACGAGCTACAACAAGATCGAGGGAGGTGAGCCATGCGAAGGTAAAGATGAATTTATTGTTAACCTCTGGACTGTGAAGCAGAGTCAAGCGGCTCAGACAGTTGAGCACCTTTCCGCAACAAATTTCGGAACTCTAGAGAGCGAGTCAACGTAGAAAACTGACCAGGCAGCTGAACTTAAAAACCTAACCGAGCCAAGAAACCTATCGAAGATCGATCGGGCAACTGAACTTAAAGAGCTGACCGAGCCGAAGAACCTATCGAAGACCGACCGGGCAGCTAAACTTAAAGAGCTGACTGAGCCAAGGAACCTGTCGAAGACCGGCTAGGCAACTGAACTTAAAAAGCCGACTGAGCCGAGGAACTTATCGAAGACCGACCGGGCAGTTGAACTTAAAGAGCCGACCGAGCTGAGGAACCTATCGAAGGCCGACCACTCAGCTGAACTTAAAGAGCCGACCGAGTTGAGGAACATGTCAACGACTGACCGGTCAGCTGAACTTGAAGAGCCAACTACGTCGATGAACTTGCAGAAGACTGACCGATCGGTTGAACCCGAAGAACCTATCGATTCTAAGAAACCGAACATAACTGACCCGAACGCTGAATGGGAAGCATCGCCAGCAATCGAACCCATACTCCATATGGACTTAGGAGAATCAGGAAACCCGAAGGTAACATTTACAGGGTCGCAATTACAAAAGCCCGATATCAAAGCAATGACAACTTTTCTCAAGGTGAACCAAGACGTGTTTACATGATCAGTTGAAGACATGCCAGGTATCAACCCGGAGGTTGCCTATCATCATCTACACATTTGAGAAGAAGCTGCACTGATTCGTCAGAAGATCAGATCATTGGCCCCAGGGAAGGCAGCCCCTATCAGTGCAGACGAGGAGAAGTTACTGTGGGCCAGCATTATTCGAGAATCCAAGTATCCTAGATGGATTGCAATCATTGCAGTTCCCAAGAAGTCTGGAGCTATTCGAGTTTGTATCGATTTCACAAATCTCAACCAGGCATGCCCGAAAGACAGCTACCCCCTATCGCACATCGATACTTTGGTTGGCTCCATAGCCGGACACGAGAAGCTCTCGTTCATGGATGGTTACTCGGGTTACCATCAATTCCCCATGCACCCCGAAAATCAGGAGCACATGACCTTCATTACCGATCGTGGGCTCTACTGCTACCAGATGATGCCTTTCGGGCTAAAGAATGCAGGGGCTACTTACCAGAGACTAGTCAACAAGATATTCTCCAAGCAGATCGAGAGGAATGTCGAGGCCTACGTAGATGATTTACTAGTGAAAAGCCAAACGAAAAAGCGGCACATGACAGACATGGAGGAAACCTTTGTGACTTTGTGAAGGTATAGCATAAAATTAAACCTGGCTAAGTGCACCTTCGGCTTGACGTCGGGGAAGTTCTTGGGCTACCTGGTCACTCGACAGGGGATTGAAGCCAACCCGGAATAGATCCGGGCCTTGTTAGAGATGCCATCACCCAAGTCACGAAAGGAGGTACAGAAGCTAACTGGCCGGATAAACGCCCTTAATCATTTTATATCCAAATCATCAGACCGATGTCGGCCACTGTTCGAAAGGCTAAGCAAGCTTGCACCCTTTGATTGGGATCAATGTTGCGAGGAAGTCTTTTAAGAGCTGAAGTCAAACCTCAGCCGACCACCAATCCTGGTAGCCCTGGAGCCTGGTGCAATACTGGGGGTATACCTCTCAGTATCTGAAGCAGCAATTAGTGCAGTACTAATATGCGAGCAAATCAAAGTAGAGAGACCTACCTATTACGTCAGTCGTATCATGACTTCGGCTGATACTCGATATGCACGGATTGAGAAAGTAGCCTTGGCACTGGTGTATGCATCCAGAAGACTCTGACCATACTTCGTTGCCCATACAGTTAAGTCATCACCGAGGATCCCCTGAAGGAGGTACTAGACAAGTCCACTCAAGCTGACCGTCTGAGTAAATGGGTTACCAAGCTTCAAGAGTTTGTCCCTAGATACATGCCTCGGAGAGCAATCAAAGGCCAAACACTTACTGACTTCCTCAGCGACTTCCGAACGGAAGACCTTGCACCCGTACCTGGGATATTGGAAGACCTGTCGGTCACTGTCGGCCGACCCATGGGAGTCGGAGCTGCAGCAGGATAGGAGGAGAATGAAAGAGGAAGTATGGAGGTTGTTCGTGGAAGGCTCGTCACACGACTGAAAGTGGTAGGGGGTTTGTTGATTACCCTGACCACACGAAACTCAAGAAATCAGTACGACTACTCTTCCTAGCGATAAACAACAAAGCTGAATATGAAGCAATGTTGACAAGGAATGACCGATCGGTGAATACCTAGAAGACCAATCGATAGGTCCCTTCGCAGGGCATGACCGGCCGGTGAACACCTGGAAGACCGATCGATAGACCCCGCTTGGGTATGATCGATCAACCAACTTAAACCAAGTGGTATACTACCACCTGCCCGATCGATCGACAGGTCCCTTTGCAAGGCATGACTGGTCGGTGAACACTTGGAAGATCGATCAAAAGACTCCGCTTGGGTACAAACGATCAATAAACTTAAACCAAATAGTATATAACACTCCAAGTGAGTTCTACCACTTAGTCGACCGATTGATAGGTCCCTTCAAAGGGCATGACCGGCCGGTAAACACTGGGAAGACCGATCGACAGACCCCACTTCGGTACGATCGGTCAACTAATTTAAACCAAGTGAGTTCTACCACCTGGCCGACCGGTCAATAGGTCCCTTTGTAGGGCATGACCGGCCGGTGAACACCTAGAAGACCGGTCGATAGACCCCGCTTGGGTACGACAAGTCAACCAATTTAAACCAAGTGAGTTCTACCACCTGGCTGACCGGTTGACAGGTCCCTTCGCTGGGCGAGACCGACCGGTGTGCAATCAATGTTAAGGGTTGATAAATAAAGTCAAGTGCAAACAAAATTAAAGCAGGAAGATAGATAACTACAACCAGTTCTATTACAGGCAAAAAAGTAGTTCATCACATTACAAAGTAACATAGGGGAGGTCAAGTGCATCAGTCCCCCAGGGGACCCTTCCCTTTTCTTTTCAGTAGTTGGCATCGCAGCTTGTCAACCTTTTTCCTGCACCCAGCTACCTGAGTGTCAAGAGTCTCCTGTGCTTCCTTATTGAACTCTTTAAGCTGCTAAACGAGCACAACCTTGTGTAACTCAGTCAGCTATTCTGTGGCAAGCAGGTGGGAAGATTTCAGTGTGGCGACTTCAACCTCATAAACAGCCTGAGCTGTTGTAGCCTCATTACGAAGCCTCCAGACTATGGCACCCTGATCAGCGAATCGAATGTTCACCGCTGCGAGATCCGACCTTGCATCTTGAAGTTCAGACTCTAGCTCAAGTCGATCCACATTCTGTTCTGCCTTAATCAACTTCAACTGACCCTTGAGTTCGGCTACTTCCTTGGAGTAAAGCTTCCAGGCCTTGGGCAAGGTGTCTCGAATCTGAACTAGCTCTCCCTGAGCAATCCTGAGAGAACGCTCAGCTTCAGCAACTTGCTTCGTGCTACACACAGAGATCTGGTCAGCTAGTCGACGGAGGCGAGCGCCCATCTCCAAACAGACAACCTGCCAATGCCAAGGAATGGAAGCGGTAAGCATCATAGAGATAATGAAATGAATCATGACCAAATATAAACCACGAGCTCGAGAAGGGATTACCTCTTGAATGCCAGCTGACATGTCCTCCCAACTCGAACTTCACCAGTCGCGGCCTCCTTCCCCTTCCTGGTAGAGTCGGCTAAGATTTCTTCCTCCATCTCTGGATAAGTCAAATCCCCAGCCGGACTACCATGAAGAGCAGGGCTAATAGACCTTGGAAGTGGAGATAAATGAGAGGACAGCGCAGCACTAGTCGAGATAGAAAAGGAGGGTGAAGGAAGACAAGCACACAGGCCCAGGTGACTTCCCGACACAGCAGGTGCTGAAGCAACATCTTCCCTCGGTATGGCATCCCGAACTTTACGAGCCCCAACCGTAGGAACACGAGGTGAAGTGTGAGCCCGGGGGTCAATAGAGTCAGATCGAAGACACGACTCATCCGTTTCGCCCGTAGGAGGGAGAGGGTATGTAACCACGTGACATCTCCGATGCATCCGCCTTGGGAGAGCTTGAACCCCGAGAAAGGAGTTTCTCATCCCAATCATCAGGAAGAGACTGTAGTACCTTGAAGGTAATCTGCCTTGTGACGCGACCTCCCGTTACATCCTCCTCATTGACGGGGCTGGTAGACTCGCCAAGCACATGACGTCTTCTCGAACCCTCCCGCCTAGTTGCGCTACTACGCCTCCAGGAGTAACTAATCTGCTACCCTCACCTGCAGCTGTGGTAGACCTCGTGCGGAGCCTGAGGATTATGCAAAGCTTAGATGTTGCAGTGTTGGGATTGTAACATCTAACGGTGGTGACGTACCTATCAAGAAGTCCCATAGTAGAAGTAGATCGCTCTACTCTTCCATCAGTCGCTGCAGGCGGGCTATCGGGTTCTACTGGCTGCTTCCCTTTCTTAGGAGTCGATACAGTATGATAAGCTGACTAATGAAAGCTTCGGGAATAGCCGCCTTTGTTAAGTGTCCAAATTAGTGTTATTATCTTTCCTTTTTCATGCATATCTCATCATTCTCTTGCGTAAAATATTCATATTACACATAAAGTGTATAAATTTCTTTTTATTGTTGCATAGTATAATTTTGTACGAAAATATTGGTATATTGCTTTGCATTCATACATTATCTGAATGGATATTACAAAGACTGATAATCAATTATTATTAATATGTTTCGTTATAAGGAACTGATGTGTATCATTTTATGTCTGTTTCGCAGTAAATGGGATCCATCGATCATCATCGCGCGTAGCTACTGTGGAGCATAACTCTACGGTGGGCATCATCACAATGCTTTGGTAGCGGATCTATGATGCACGCTAATGACTCATGATAAGCGGAGGAACTAGCACAAAGGAAATACTCTTTGCAAGATCGGAACGCACAGCTCTGAAGTGAAAGTACTAAAACATAAGACGCACCCGAACTCGGAGTACATCTAAACTGGCCACCTTTTCTCTCTCCTCCCTTCTCTTCTTTCTCCTTTCTTTTTGTCATTCATAAATTAATCCAACTCATCCAACCTGATCAAACGTATCAAAGCCATACACGTACTAACCCACCTGATCTCAGTACTCAAATCCCATGCATACACCTCTCTCTCTCACTCTAAATAAGTCTCTCATATTATCCCATCACACCCTTCGATAGCCATGCATGGAAACCCAACCCATCAAAACCATTATGTATTCACTTCTCTCTATTCTATCTTTTCCTCTCTCTTCTTTCCAATCTCCACCGTCCAAACCCGGCCAATAGCCATTCATTCAAATGACCCATGCATACGGCCACATAATTCACGTGACCCCATCTCTTAACCACTATCAGATCTTTTTCTCTCTCATTTCTATTGCATCTGACAAAACCAATCATAACCCTACATTACATGCAAACCTATCATAGCCATCCCATGCATTCTAAAGAAACCCATGCATGCATGCATTATTTACACCTGATCCTCTCCTTCCCACTTAATCACAACCGTCTCTAGCATTAGTCCCCGACCCGATCGCGAGACCCGAACACGCTCTCCCGTTTCTTTCTCTCTCTTCTCTTTCCTTTTTAGCCTCCAGGTCACCCACGAGAATCTCACCTGCAATTTTCTCTCTCTAAATCTCTCAACCGAATGTTCCTCTCTCTACCATATTTAGAACTCCATCACAGCCCTCCATTGCATTGAACCATGCATGCAGCCATCCATTACATCCGAGGCACAAACCCGGCCCGATTGCAGCTGTCTGATCGTATACGATCTTCTCTCTCTTGGATTCTCCGATCCGATCAGATTTCTTTCTTTATCTCTTTCTAAAACTGATCCTCTACTAACCGAAACCCCCTCGCGATCTCCTCTCCAGCTGTACCCAACCCCGAGATCCCATTTCCCACTCTCTTTCCCGTTCTCTTTCCTTTTTATTTTCCTTCATCACAGTCGTCCGTTCTACTCGAGACCTGCAGCCATTACTCGATGGCCTTCTCTCGTGTCCTTCTTTCTCTCGGTTTCCAGTTGGCACTCGATCTTCTCTCTCTCTCTCTAAAACCCATAACAAATCCAACATATTAATTACCTATTCTTTCTCTCTCTAGATCTCTTACCTGATCCGGCCTCATGCATCCATCAACCCGATCTTTTCTCTCCATCCCTTACCATACACGATCCCCACTTGATCACAGCCGTCCGAATTCACCATTCACCCATCCGATCCCATCTATCTCATGCGATCCATCGGACTCTCTTTCTAACTCCTTTCCTTATCTCACCCGACCATCCCGACCCATTCGAATCACAGCCGCCCACTCCAACAAAGCCATGCACGCAGTTCTTTCCAGTTCTCTCTCTCATCGCGAACATTTTTCTCTCCATTCAAGCCTTATAATCTCTCTAACCAAAATTCTCTCTTTTTTCTTTCCATATATATTTCCGTCTCTCTACCCGAACCCAATCACAACCGTCGATGCATCCAGCCCTGCACAACCCCAGCCTAGCTCCCGACTCCTTCATCCCAATTCCAGTGCACAACTCTCTCTCTCCCTCTCTTAATTGCATTCTAAAACCTATGAACCCACATGCAGCCCCTCATGTCTTTTCCTTCTCCCCCAAGCTTTCTCTCTCTATTTAAAGGTGGACCTAGGAAAGGGGGAGAGGACCGACCCACCCCTCCCTGGCGGGAGGGGCATACAGTTTTTCAAAGAGCTTTTTCATCATGTTTATGTAGAGAGATTGCGAAGTGTGTGTGTGTGTTCGTAGTACTGTCCATTTTCTGAAGAAATGCTCTATAGTAGTTGGATGTAATTGCACTTTTTATTTAAATAAAAGCTCAGTTGTCATTTTATTTTTTATGCATTCTACTTCTTCTTCTTCTATAATATTTTTCTTTCATTATTTTTTCCGTACCTGCATTATGCCCGATTAAACTCCCTCCTGCCAAGGAGAGGGATCCGTTGCTATGGTAAGTAGTAGATTCTTCTCTTGTATATTGCTCTTGGTCGCATTTAAATGATTAAGTCTCTTAATACATTTGATTTCAATTTTAAAGAGAGAAGAAGCTCACCCGTGTTTCCATTCAATTGGGATTCGGGTGATACTTCAAACTCCGACAGTTAATCATTGATTAAGTAGACGAATTATTATGATTTTTTCTTATTTAATTTTTATTATGTAAATTTTTGTAATTGAGTACTAGTCTTTCTTCTTCACTATAAGAAGAATTTAGTTCTTGAGATTGCGAGAATATTACATAATGAAATTAGATAAAATGGGTTTTAACTCTAAATTTTTCGCTTGAGATGGTAAAAATTTCGGTCTCAAGTACATATAAAAGAGAGTAATATTGCAAAAGAACGTTACTTCAACCCATGGTTTTCAATCCCTGTCCTAGGCGAAATTCTCTTCTTCCAAACTATTAATTTGATTAATTAGTTATTAGCTTTTACTTTCTAAAATAAATTATTTACAAAATGATAAAAATACAAACTCCCTTTAATTTAATTTAGCTTCACTTGTGACTTCTTTTCTTTAGGCATTGCACTTACGTATGGTTTGATCTTTTACTTGCCCTATACTATTTAAACTCTCTAATTTATGTATGCGGGTATTGGTTTTGATAAATAGCTTTACTCCAATGACAAATATAGCAAAAAGCTTTCTATCAACCTCCAGTCGTCATCACCTTCAGTGATCCTTTCGATCATCTCATCCAACTCTACCTCAACGGCTTCCGGACACTTAAGTTGCCCTGTGGGTAGTAGGCCACTTTTTTTTTTAACGGTAAAAATAATAATATATTAAAGAACCGAAAAAGGGGAAAATACAGTTCACGGCTTAACTCAGAATGAGCAAGCAACTCCAATACAAGGCTTCAACAGGTGGGCAACACACACGTTCAACAGTGAGCTCACAAGCACATAAGAAACCAGGATAGCAACAAAAGAAAACATCACAAATACCAAGTCCCAATCATTCTTTACTCATGGTTACTCTGTCAGAAGAGCCCTTTGGCCAAGACTTCTTTGCACTGGAAGTGCCAGAAGAATTTTTCTCCCCTACTCGAATCGCCTTCTTAAGTGCAGGATACAGCATGGTGAGAATAGAGGGGTGATTGGCAAGATGGGGGGGTGGGGGGTAACATTCCCCCCCCCCCCCCCCCCCCCCTAGACAGCAAAAGGATCAGAGGTAGAAACTGGCGGAGGAAACAGAGGAGGAGGAAAATCATTCCCCTCCCCAAGATCCCTCCCTTCTCCAAAAAGCCCCTCAACCACATAATCATGTTGGTCAAAAAACCCCCATAGTTACCTTCTTATGAGAAGCTCAAAGTCGTTGGAGAGCCGGAATGTGAATACTGGAACTACTAGATCTCTAGTTTCGCCGAACATAAAGCCTCACAGCACCACAAGCAAGAGCTAGTACGATCAGTTTCTCAATATTACGTCCTCCCCTCTCCACTACTACACCCTCAGCCACTGTAGTAGTCCTCTATGACATACACAAGGTGGGAGGGACTCCCGGGAACCTTGTGGGGTCCCCGCTATATATGGCCCCTCAACAACGAGCGGGTAGTCTTTCCAGCCCCTCACGGAGTCAGACAAACCACCGATAGGAGGGCGGCAGCCGACACGAGCTTGGAGGCTAAAGTATACGTACACGGTACCGACGGTTACCTTGTAGTCCTTATGGACGTACTTCTTGAATAGATAAGCCACACAAAAATGTTGCCCAGATAGCTCTTCTATTGCAGTGAAGGATCCTCCAGCCGTTATCTGCAATCTGATCAAGTAAAACTCCCATGCGCTCCAGTAGTCGATCGGAGAAGCTCGCCAAAGGAAGCCTCAAGCCACACCACAACTGTCCCAATGTGATGATCGTCCAATCGTCTGAAGTGTCCAAAGGACTAGTTGCAAAGGAAAGAGAGATGTTGACAGGGATGCTGAAAGCTAACCGAATATCTTCCATCAGGGGGAGGTTCTTGGAGGGAGTAAACCACCCAAAATCCATCGTCGACGAAGGAGAAGTGAGCCGACAGGATGTGCAACTGCTCGATATGAAATATGCAACCGATAAGGCACCCTACCAACTGACGACTGCACGTTGGCTGCGAGATAAGTGACCACTGGCAGTCGGACCTGAGATGTGCAACCGACTAATCCGCACTGAGTGCACAACCTGACAAAGGGCTTAACGAAGCGACTTGATCAACAAGGGTGCTCGAGTATTAAGTGCGCAACCTACCCACGAGACGCTGACCTGCCCATGAGACGCACAACTGGCTCACGAAACGCACGACCGACCCGAAAAGTGCCCAACTTGCTGATGAGAAAGATAGGAAGATTTGAAGTAGAGATAGAAAATTTGAGCCCTCTAGGCTCTAATTATAGAGAAACTTGGATCCTTGAGGGTTGGTTCAAATCCCGGAGAAGATGGGGGGCTATGTGGTTGTATGCAGGGACACCATGTGGCGTGAGCGAGGGAGAAGATTGCCTAACATTTATGACTCCAGCAATATTGAAGCTGGGGATTGAGGCCTCAATGGAATGCAAAACGAGACAGAATGGTCCTGACCAGCCGAAAACCCTAGAAACCGACCGATCAGGAGGGGGTATTGTATGTACCTCAATAAATGAAGAAAAAGCGCTCAGGATCCAGCCGTGCACCTTGCCTCGAACGGCCGCGCGTTTTGCGCCGGTCGACCCCGTGTTTCGCCCGGCTGGACTTGGTCAGCCACGTGCTTCGTCCAGCTGCCCTGGTCAGCCACGTGCGTCGTTCAGCTGGGCCTGGCCGATCGCGCAGCTGATCGACCGTACATTTCGCGCCAGTCAGCCGCGTGCTTTGTCCAGGCTGGGCTTGGGCAGCCACGTGTTTCGCCTAGCTATGTAAGTGTCGACCCCCTAGCCTCACAGCAGTCAGTTGATGGGTCGGCCTAAAAGGCTTGGCTGTTTGAGACATGAAACGATCAGAGGGGGAGTTCCGCTTCCTTAGCGCAGCTCCGATATTCTCGCGAAGTGCTAGCCTGAAGATCATGTACCATAATGGCGCAGTAGTTATTCCCGAGAATCTCGGTTGGGCGGTAACCAAGGGAGGACAACCCGACGCCCCGAGATTCCCGATCGACCAGTAAGGCAGGTATCACCAGTTGTGACTACCCAGCGCATGCAAAATGACACGTCACCCATGTGTGGGGTAGTTACGCAAGTCGCGAGACACGCCATCAATCCTGCCCTACTCGGAGTGCCCCAGCTGTCACCCCTAAGTGGTATAAAAGGGGGCTCACCCCCTCAGAGAGTGGGATCCGAAGTCTGGAAGGGGAGGTGCTGCCCAATATTTTCTTGAGTTTTTGATAGTTTGAGAGAGATAGAGATACTTGAAAGGTCGGCATTTTGGGAGGCCGGTCCTCTCCGGGTGTAAGTGAGTTAGTGTAAGAGATTGTAACCGGTTTGCCTTGTTAGTGCATTCTCGCCCCGCCCCACGGTTTTTTCCCCTTTGACGTTGAGGAGGGGTTTTTTCACGTAAACCCAATCCACTTTGTTCCTTGGTTTGCTAGATTGTGCTTATCAACTGAACCGCCCCATCCCAGAAAAAACCCCCCACAGTATCCTTTAGATAAAATAAAGACTTGTAGAGAGATTTTGGGCTGATTAATCCTTTTTTTGGAGGGGAAGTTTGACATAAGTCCTTTTTGAGAGATGACTTTTATTTGGAGGACATGTTAATTTCAAATATAGCTCAAGTCCCTCCCGAAGAATATATACTCTTTCTGAAACGAATGTATACTCTTTTTGAAGATGAATATATACTCTTTCTGGAGATGAATGTATAATTGAGGGACCTTAGCTAATATAGTAAATTAATGTGTCCTGCGTCTAATATTGTAAAATAGTTAAGGACCTATACCTAATTTGTCTTTTTTTTTTTAGGTTTTTCCCATAATGGCCCCCAACTCACACGTTTTACTGGAAATAGACTCGGTTGCCTTTTGCATTACTTTTATAGCCCTCAACATGTGCCAAATGTCACTTCCGAACAGCTGTTGTAATTTTGTGACAATTTTACCCTTAAAGACTAAAAAATAAAAATAAAAAGTCTATTCATCTTCTATATTTGAATTTTTTCTCACTTCAACCGCCTCTCTTCACCGTAGATTATTAGGATGATGTCATTTTTCGTCCCCAATGTCCTTACACAGCGTAAAGTATTTAGTGAGTCCTTGCCATTGAGCCAGTGGCGAGTGGACAGTGGCCGATAGCGGTAGTAGGCAGTAAGAAATGAGAGCCGGAGGCAAGTTCGGCATGGTGTACCTGTTAGGATTGATGTGTTCTAAGCTTGTAAAACTTTAAGTTTTGGTCTAATAAAGATTGATAGTTATTATTACATGAGATGCATATAGGTGCGTAACATAGTTACGTGTTTTTTAGAGAACAGAGAGCCATGGTTATATGGTAGTCCACTAAGTTGAAGACTGAGTGGATTGGTCCCATAAAACCTAAATATGTTCGCAGCTATGATCAGGTTGGTCGCCTCATCATGTTAAGCTGTTGGCGATGACAGTTCATGGGATGTCTTCACCATGGTCATCACCAGGCACAGTGTCTGTGGCTGAACGGAACTAACACGGTGTACAGATCAGTGAGCAGACACTGGTACACTAAGCCATGTTTCTGCTTAGGGTAAAACGGTCCTAAACCCTGAGGAACCACGACTGATGGACTAACCAGTTGTGTGGTGCTTTGGCGCACCAATGTGTGAGGGTCCATATGCAGTGATCCAAAACCACGGTGTACTGAGTTACCCGGCTGGCGTTGCATTAGCGTGTCACTCCTGCAGGCCATCCACACCCCTGATGGGAGATGCGTTCCTTGGTGTGACTTACACTGTACCAAACCCAGGCCTGGTGGTCATCAGTTTGACTGTTGACCGGGTTCGGTTACTCGACGGGGTAATCAGAGGTACGATGTATAGGTCAACCTGGAAGGAATCAAGTCATATGATCATTCGAGTCTGACGGTAGTCTTCACCGCTCGAAGTGAATCATGGCATCAAGTGGAGGGACAGCGGGTTTACCACTACTAAGCGGAGAGCAGGGGTATGATGGAGAACATAGTAAGTCTGGGTGAATTGGAGTGCAGCCTGCGTCGCACTCTGGGTGGCTACGCAGGTTAACTCGAGCTCAGAGGATCGATGGTACACTCGGGTAGTGTGTCGATCGAGCTTGAGTTGGAAGCCATGAACCCCGGTCCCTGATGGTTCCACCTTATCAACATTATGTACGGTTCTTGAACCGTCTCCTCGGAACACCATAAGAAGGAGGAAGAAAGAAGTATACGCTCCGTGTGTGCTTGGCACTAGAGCACGGTAGATGCGTAACTACATACGAGTACTAAGGGTTGAGCCCGAGACTAGTGCGGAGTCGTATGTTGTAATCCCTAGCCATAAGTGAACTTCGCTACATAGGTGCGATGCACCGGGGTATGTTGCGAGTTGACTAGTTGACTTTGCTAGAGGCACCTTCCTGTGGCCTCAATTAATAGTAAGTAACTAGTAGATATCACTTAAGTAATGGCCGTTAGGTATCGCACGCTAGAAATGGTCAAAATGAGGCGTCGGGGCGTTTTGGTAAAAACCTCACTCTGCCGGACCTCACTGTTGGCCGACCCTAGTGGTGGGACACCTCACTAGGGCCGGCCCTATGATGTAGGGATAAGAATCCCTCATCTATAGGGCCGACCATATGGATAGGGATGGGGCGATAAATCGGTTAATATCGAGCCCTAAAAAGTGGGAAAACGGATAAATACGCGGAGAGATAAAAGGGAGATAATGGAGAGATAATGAGAGGGAGTTAATATCCCCTTGGATCCTTATCCAAGGGGTGTTGGCCGGCCCTATAAAGACCTATGGGGCGCCGGCCCCATATGCTACAAAAACCGAAACCCCCTCTCTCTCATCTCTCTTGTTCTCTCCCTAATCTCTCTCCGTTTCCCGCTTGCTACTTCGTCTTCCTCGCGTGGAGTTCTGAAGAAGGAGAAGGGTCGTTCTTCGGAGGCACTCAGAGATCCGAGAGCGACGTTCCGTGCATCGTGTGAGATCGGGTGAACAAGAAGGCAACACCTCCATTCGTACCGTCGGCATCTTCGTGAATGATCTTCCGTCTCCATCGACAAAGAAGACAATTCTCCGCGGTTAAAAGATCCGTACGAAAGGTATGTGTAATCTAACATGTAGATCTAGCGAGCATTATGATTTGCATGCATGCTAGTTAATCATTACGCTAGATTGCCGTTAGGGGTTTTCGATTATCGTGCATACACATACACACATATGTAGTTTAGTTTCCATGAAAAGTTAAATAGTGTAACGTGCACCATGAACGGTCTATTCGACCGCCAAATCGTTTCCGCTGCGAGCCTCTGACCCGGATTAGTTTCCAACAATTGGTATCAGAGCCGCATTAGTGGTGTACGTTTCACGTTTTTCATGAAACGAACATGTGTGCGCATGATGAATGCGTGAGATCATCGGGGTTCATACGCTTAGATCATGCATATGTATAGATTGTGCTTGTTCTATTAATCATTCTTGCAGGGCGCCGCTATAAAAAAAATCTAGATCTATGCTTTGTGCTTGCTACCGGGGGTCGGACCCCGAGTTAGCAATTGTCTGGATTTGCTTTCTGTGTGTGGATATGTAATTAAGCCTTAGATTGGGCGAGTGATGGGGGTTGACCATCCTCGGTTTCCCATGGCCTTTTTCCTAGGTGTGTTTTCTTTTCTTTCTAGGAAATTGTGTACGACCGAGCACTTGCTCGTAGCGTACTAGACTTTTTCAGTTACAGATTGAGAAGAAAGACGTGCCAAAGAAATCCACCATCGGGAGCGGAAGCGGAACCCTGGAGGATGAAGACGATCCGGCAAAGTGTTCGCGAGTGCGACGAAGGAGCCGGACCAAGGAACCTTGCAAAGAAAGCTAGAGGCCTGCGCTGTGCTAATTAGGTTCAGGGGTCGGACCCTGAACTTAATTCAGTTTTAATGGTTGCTTTCTTTAATTAGTTCTTTAAGCTTCATATCGAACCCCGATGAGATAATGTGATTATCTGTCTTCAGAGGGATGCCTTTCCCCTCCGGTCCTAGCGACTGTTTGAGGTTAGGATCCCGCTAGATGACGCCTATTATTTAGTTGACTTTTGATGTTAGTGGGATCCCATCACATATGGTTATGCCACCATTAGGAGAGCACCCGACTAGTCGGGTGTGCCTATTTGGCCAGCATCGAAATCAAAGATGAGATGGAGATCCATTGAACATCAATTGTCAAATCTATAAGCAAGGCGCCATGACTAGTGGGAGTCCTTTCCAGTGAGTCTGACTCTAGGATTAGCTCCAGAGCATTAGCGTGATAACCAGTTTTGCAGAGCATCGATATTCTCGGAATATGTAATGTGACCCTTGAATGGAGAAATCCACTTGAGGCAGGGACTATGATATTCCGAGAATGATTAATGCTAGGCGAAGGGCTTGAACGCTAGTGGGAGCATGGTGTGACCAGGGTCTAGTATTTAGGAGGTCGCTACCTTTGCATTTGCATAAATTCATACTCGCAAAATAACCCTCAGAATTATAAGGGATGTAATAGAGGACTTTTAGAGATCCTCTGGCCTCCACGGCTAATCACTTCGTACTCGGGTGGAAGGGCATAACTCAACAACCCCCTCGGGTGAGAGCTGTGTTTTTTCTATGCCAAGCTACTTAGTGATCTCCTTCGGGATATGGCGGTTACGGTGCCAAGTGTTCAGGCTTTACTCACCCTCATGGGGGCCGTTAGAATTCCCGTGCCGTAATTGCCTAAGCTCGTGGGTAAGCATCCTAAGTACGCGTGAGGTATTCGTTGCGAAGACAACGGTGATCATGTGGTACTGGCCAAAAGATAACCATGGTCCATCAAAGCCCGTAGTTGGCAGATTTGGATAGGGTCAAGGGAAAGATCCGTGTAAGCGGAAGACCTGCACATTGCCCCCTCGGACAGGTGTAGCCTACTCCGAGATCTTACATACATGGTTAATTAATCCATAGAGATGGCTTCGCTTGAGGGTAGCGTTGTCATATGGATGTAATTAGCTTGTTTTAAAAATCCATAAAATAAGTTTTCATGCATCTCATATTTTTAATCTTTTATTTTCAGATGACCAAGTTAGACCCCCTGTCCGCTATCCTAAATGACCACAAACTTACCGGTCCCAACTATGAGGACTGGAAGCGCAACCTGTACCTAGTCTTAAGGATAGGTAAACACATGTCAGCCCTTAATGACCCTGAGCCAGATTTGCCAGGACCCAATGCCACAGAGGCACAGTTAAAGGCATTCACTGACTGGAAGGAATCTAATGAGATATGTAAATGCTATATTATAGTATCCTTGCAAACAACTCTGCAGAAGCAAGTCGAGGAGATGCCCGACGCTTCTGATATGATGTTGTATCTGAAGGAGATGTTTGAAGGTCACAATCGCATTACGTGATACCTTACCATCAAGAAACTCGTCGGCACTAAGATGTCCAATGGGACGCTGGTTCGGGAATACATGATGAAAATGTTTGGGTTCCAGAACGAACTAGCTACCATGGACATTGTGCTAGAAGGCGAGGTGATGACAGACATCTTCCTCTCGTCACTGTCTGGAGCCTTTGAAGGCTTTGTCACCAACTTTAATTTAAACAAGTTAGCTATGACAAATGCAGAGCTTCTGGGAGCTCTCCAGGCAGCTGAGGATGGCTTCAAGCAGAAGGGCGAAGCACTTCACGTGCAATGCAGATCCTTCAAGAAGCCTGGTAAACCTCAAGGCAAGAAACATAAAAAGAAACCTAAGTCTGAGCCTGTGCAGGACTCTGCTGGGGCCTCTGGGTCTGGAGAATCAAAGAAACCGGGCACGAAGTGTTTCCGGTGTGGCCAGAAGGGTCATTGGAAGAAGGACTGCAAGCAACCTCGGAATGCCGGAGAAGGTAATCTACAACTCTTAGTTGTTGAATCATTTCTTTCAAGTAATAGTTCTTTTGCTAGTTGGATTATGGATTCAGGATCCACTAACCATGCCTGTAACTCTCTTCAGGGGTTTCGGGAAAGCAGAAGGTTGCTTGATGGAGAGGTGACCTTGAGCATGGGAACTGAGGCCGTGGCTGCTGCTGAAGCTATAGGAGATGTTACTCTTAGTTTTTCAAATAATAAGACTTTGACTCTTAGAGATGTCTTTTATGTACCGTCCTTGAGACGTAACTTAATTTCTGTTTCTTCTTTAGTTAATGAAGGTTATTCAGTTTATTTTGATACTTCTGGTGTGTCTTTTAAACTGAATGGAACTTTTATAATAAGAGGAATGGTTCAGAATCATCTCTATATTGTCAGTCCTAAATTTGAGAAAGATAACATAATAACTTCAGCATTTAATGTTAATTCATCTAAGCGTAAGAAACCTTCGGAGAATTTAACCCAATTGTGGCACTTACGGCTTGGGCATATTGCCTTAGATAGGATCCATAGGCTGGTAAAGGCCGGGCTTCTGGAAACAGATCCTATGGAGATCCTTCCTACCTGTGAATCCTGTCTGGAAGGCAAAATAACCAAGAGGGCCTTCAAAGGCCAAGGAGTGAGAGCTACTGAGGTATTGGAGTTAATCCATTCAGATGTATGTGGACCCATGAGCGTCAAGGCGATAGGAGGCCATGAGTACTTCATCACTTTCACTGATGATTACTCAAGATATGGTTACGTTTACCTTATGCATCGGAAGTCGGAATCCTTTGATATGTTCAAAAGAGTTCAGGGCTGAAGTAGAAAAGCAGACAGGTAAATGTATTAAAACCCTTCGATCTGATCGAGGAGGTGAATACCTATCTGACGAGTTCCTTGGGTATTTGGTGGAGCATGGGATAACATCCCAGTTAACTGCTCCAGGTACCCCACAACAGAATGGAGTCTCTGAGAGAAGGAATCGAACCTTGTTGGACATGGTTCGAAGCATGATGAGTTATGCCTGTTTACCAATGACCTTTTGGGGATATGCCCTTCAGACAGCAGCATATGTTCTGAACCACGTTCCATCTAAATCAGTGCCTCAGACCCCTAGAGAACTGTGGTCAAGGCAAAAGCCAACACTACAGCATTTCAGAATATGGGGATGTCCTGCACATGTGCGGATTGACAAGAGGGAAAAGATGGAGCCAAAGTCCAAAGCATGTCTGTTTGTAGGGTATCCCAAAGAGACTAAAGGTGGACTATTTTATGATCCTGAGGAAAAGAAGGTAATCGTTTCGACGAATGCCATTTTCCTAGAACATGATTATGTTATGGACCACAAACCTGCTAGTAAGGTAGTTCTGGATGAGCTACTAGGTACTAGATCAGAGAGCGCATCCGAAAGCATAGTGGGAGCTGACATTACAGATAATAATATACTAGATACTGTAGAACCTATTAATCCTGTAACACCACCACCACCTCGTCGCAGTGGGAGAAACATCAGAGCTCCTGACAGATACTATGGAGAAACCTTGTTGGTTGATCCAGAGGGTCAGGAGGATGACCCACTGAGCTACGATGAGGCAGTGGGAGCTTCTGACAGCTCTGACTGGCAAAAGGCTATGGAGGTAGAAATTGAATCAATGTCCCATAATGCAGTCTGGACTCTTGTTACACCATCATCCAATATTAAACCTATTGGGTGTAAGTGGGTGTATAAGAAGAAGAGAGGATCCGATGGTACAATAGAGACTTATAAAGCTAGATTAGTTGCCAAGGGTTACACCCAGAGAGAAGGGATCGACTTTGACGAAACCTTCTCGCCGGTAGCTATGATAAAGTCTATTCGGATCCTCCTATCCATTGCAGCCCATTACAACTGGGAGATCTGGCAAATGGATGTCAAGACAGCATTCCTTAACGGAAATTTGGAAGAAGACATTTATATGATTCAGCCACCAGGCTTTGAGTCAGAGGGTCAGGAACATCTAGTTTGCAAGTTGCAGAAGTCCATTTATGGACTACAGCAAGCATCTAGAAGTTGGAACATCCATTTTGATCAGGCAATCCAGTCGTATGGATTTACTCAAAACGAGGATGAACCATGTGTATACAAGAGGACTGATAAGACCACAGTAGTATATTTGATACTTTACGTAGACGATATTCTGCTCATTGGAAATGATGTAGGAACATTGTCAACGGTAAAGGTCTGGTTGTCAACACAGTTCGATATGAAAGACCTAGGTGAAGCGAGTTATGTTTTGGGGATCAAGGTAACACGTGATCGCCAGAACATGATTCTCTCGCTATCACAGGCTGCGTATATAGATAAGGTTATGGCTAGATTTGACATGCAAAACTCCAAGAAGGGTTTTGTGCCATTTAGACATGGCGTAAAACTGTCTAAGGATCAATGTCCTAAGACACCTGAGGAGAGAGCAGAAATACAGAAGATACCTTATGCTTCGGCATAAGGTAGTCTAATGTATGCTATGCATTGTACAAGGCCTGATATCTGTTTCGCAGTAGGAATGATGGGTCGGTTTCAGTCGAATCCGGGTCCAGATCACTGGACAGCTG
Source organism: Chamaelirium japonicum (assembly GCA_947650365.1). Classification (NCBI taxonomy): domain Eukaryota; kingdom Viridiplantae; phylum Streptophyta; class Magnoliopsida; order Liliales; family Melanthiaceae; genus Chamaelirium; species Chamaelirium japonicum. Next base: position 17,132,659 of record OX393559.1, on the reverse strand, counting down.
TGAAGTGTATACTCAAGTACCTTCGTAGAACAAGGGACTATGAGTTGGTTTACACTGCACAAGAACTGACGCCGATTGGATACACAGATTCTGACTTTATGTCAGATTTGGAATCCAGAAAATCAACATCAGGTTTTGTGTTTATGTTAGGAGAAGCAGCGGTTAGTTGGCATAGTGTGAAGCAGAAATGCATCGCAGACTCTACCACAGAGGCTGAGTACGTTGCAGCGTGCGAGGCAGCCAAAGAGGCGGTATGGCTCAAGAAATTCCTTACGGATTTAGGGTGCGTACCAGAGGCCCAGTTACCTATTGTGCTTTACTGCGACAATAGTGGGGCGGTAGCACAAGCTAAGGAGCCAAGACATCACCAAAAGGGGAAGCACATCGAGCGCAAGTTCCACTTGATTAGGCAGTTTCAAAAGCAAGGGCGAGTAGCGGTGACACAGATTGCATCTACAGATAATGTTGCTGATCCTTTCACAAAGGCAATACCTACCAAGGCATTCGAGCGACATGTGGACGCGATGGGAGTCAAAACCGTTTTGCTTCGCTAGACCAAGTGGGTGATTGTTAGGATTGATGTGTTCTAAGCTTGTAAAACTTTAAGTTTTGGTCTAATAAAGATTGATAGTTATTATTACATGAGATGCATATAGGTGCGTAACATAGTTACGTGTTCTTTAGAGAACAGAGAGCCATGGTTATATGGTAGTCCACTAAGTTGAAGACTGAGTGGATTGGTCCCATAAAACCTAAATATGTTCGCAGCTATGATCAGGTTGGTCGCCTCATCATGTTAAGCTGTTGGCGATGACAGTTCATGGGATGTCTTCACCATGGTCATCACCAGGCACAGTGTCTGTGGCTGAACGGAACTAACACGGTGTACAGATCAGTGAGCAGACACTGGTACACTAAGCCGTGTTTCTGCTTAGGGTAAAATGGTCCTAAACCCTGAGGAACCACGACTGATGGACTAACCAGTTGTGTGGTGCTTTGGCGCACCAATGTGTGAGGGTCCATATGCAGTGATCCAAAACCACGGTGTACTGGGTTACCCGGCTGGAGTTGCATTAGCGTGTCACTCCTGCAGGCCATCCACACCCCTGATGGGAGATGCGTTCCTTGGTGTGACTTACACTGTACCAAACCCAGGCCTGGTGGTCATCAGTTTGACTGTTGACCGGGTTCGATTACTCGACGGGGTAATCAGAGGTACGATGTATAGGTCAACCTGGAAGGAACCAAGTCATATGATCATTCGAGTCTGACGGTAGTCTTCACCGCTCGAAGTGAATCATGGCATCAAGTGGAGGGACAGCGGGTTTACCACTACTAAGCGGAGAGCAGGGGTATGATGGAGAACATAGTAAGTCTAGGTGAATTGGAGTGCAGCCTGCGTCGCACTCTGGGTGGCTACGCAGGTTAACTCGAGCTCAGAGGATCGATGGTACACTCGGGTAGTGTGTCGATCGAGCTTGAGTTGGAAGCCATGAACCCCAGTCCCTGATGGTTCCACCTTATCAACATTATGTACGGTTCTTGAACCGTCTCCTCGGAACACCATAAGAAGGAGGAAGAAAGAAGTATACGCTCCGTGTGTGCTTGGCACTAGAGCACGGTAGATGCGTAACTACATACGAGTACTAAGGGTTGAGCCCGAGACTAGTGCGGAGTCGTATGTTGTAATCCCTAGCCATAAGTGAACTTCGCTACATAGGTGCGATGCATCGGGGTATGTTGCGAGTTGACTAGTTGACTTTGCTAGAGGCACCTTCCGGTGGCCTCAGTTAATAGTAAGTAACTAGTAGATATCACTTAAGTAATGGCCGTTAGGTATCGCACGCTAGAAATGGTCAAAATGAGGCGTCGGGGCGTTTTGGTAAAAACCTCACTCTGCCGGACCTCACTGTTGGCCGACCCTAGTGGTGGGACACCTCACTAGGGCCGGCCCTATGATGTAGGGATAAGAATCCCTCATCTATAGGGCCGGCCATATGGATAGGGATGGGGCGATAAATCGGTTAATATCGAGCCCTAAAAAGTGGGAAAATGGATAAATACGCGGAGAGATAAAAGGGAGATAATGGAGAGATAATGAGAGGGAGTTAATATCCCCTTGGATCCTTATCCAAGGGGTGTTGGCTGGCCCTATAAAGACCTATGGGGCGCCGGCCCCATGTGCTACAAAAACCGAACCCCCCTCTCTCTCATCTCTCTTGTTCTCTCCCTAATCTCTCTCTGTTTCCCGCTTGCTACTTCGTCTTCCTCGCGTGGAGTTCTGAAGAAGGAGAAGGGTCGTTCTTCGGAGGCACTCAGAGATCCGAGAGCGACGTTCCGTGCATCGTGTGAGATCGGATGAACAAGAAGGCAACACCTCCATTCGTACCGTCGGCATCTTCGTGAATGATCTTCCGTCTCCATCGACAAAGAAGACAATTCTCCGCGGTTAAAAGATCCGTACGAAAGGTATGTGTAATCTAACATGTAGATCTAGCGAGCATTATGATTTGCATGCATGCTAGTTAATCATTACGCTAGATTGCCGTTAGGGGTTTTCGATTATCGTGCATACACATACACACATATGTAGTTTAGTTTCCATGAAAAGTTAAATAGTGTAACGTGCACCATGAACGGTCTATTCGACCGCCAAATCGTTTCCGCTGCGAGCCTCTGACCCGGATTAGTTTCCAACAGTACCTACTTTATTTCTCATCAAAATTTAGTGATTCTGGAGGCATTGTAATCCTCAGATGATCCTCTAAGAGATTATTTGGAGACGAGGATAAAATAAAGTTAGTACTTCCGGTAGTTTTTAATGGAACATTGGATGGATGTAATATTAAAATAGTGAAAGAAATGGAAGAAATGAGAGTCGGAGGCAAGTTCAGCTTCGTTGACGCCCCATCGGCCACCACCCACCACCATCGCCGCTGGTCACCACCCACCACCCCATCGGCCACCACCTGGTGCATTCTACTACGGCCTGCAGTGAAAGGCACCGACGCCTTTCACTGAAGGCACCAGCGCCTTTCACTACGGGACGCAATAGAATGCACCGGCGCCTTTCAATGTGGGACGTAGTGAAAGGCGTCAGTGCATTCTACTGCAGCCCGCAGTGAAAGGCGCAGACGCATTCTACTGCGGCCCACAGTGAAAGGCGCCGGCACATTCTACTGTGGCCCGTAGTGAAAGGCGGCTACGCATTCTTCTACAGCCCATAGTGAAATGCGCCAGCGCATTTTACTGCGGCTCGCAGTGGAATGCTTCGGCATGCATGATGCGTCAGTGTATCAGTGAAATGCATTGTTGCATAGGCACATCAATGAAATGATTCGAAAGTATTTCACTGAAGCATCGACCCATGTGTGCCAGAGCATTTTACGGTGGCCAACGCCCCATCGGCCCCTCCGCTATCGCCTTTGGCCACCACCCACGCTGCCCCATCGGCCATCGTGAGTGGTGGCCGACGAGGCGGCAGCGGTGGCGGGGGGGCAACCGGTGGTCGGTGGGGGTGGTGGCCGACGACAATGGCGGCGGGTGGTGGCCGACGGGGTGGCGTCATCGATGGGAGGTGCTTGTCGGTGGTGGGCTACAGTCGGTCGTGGTACTGACATCCCTCTAAGATTAATCACATAGCCCAATCGTGGTCATTAAAATAGGATGCATCACGTGTCTCTTCCTAAAGCGTCAGCGATCAAAAGGGGAGACGGATCATCAGTGAAGCAGAATCAAATCCCTTCGAAATTAGAAATGAAGTTTTTTATAAGCCTCAAAGATACTTTAGTCCGAAACAAAAAAAAAATGATCAGAAAAGTAATACGAAACGCAACTAGTCTATTTCCATCAATAGGACAGGGTTGGGCGCTATTATGGGAAAAACCTCATTTATTTTTAATAAGATCTTCACGCTACCACACCGAGTGATGTCTACCGGTGGGATCGTGGGGAGCACGTGATGGGAACTGGTCCGGACGACAGCGGTCATGTGGTGCCACCGGCTCATGTCGAAAGCCAGGAATGCGGTGGTCAATAATAACTCGTGTCGAGATTTCCATTGCATCCTGCCTCTTCCACGTTGCTTCCCTGCACGTGCCCACCACACGTTAGTCCCCGGCTCACCACAGCTCACGTGTGAAGTCACGCGGAAGTCACGCGGCTTCCGGTTAAAGTAGTCCGGAGTAGGGGTGTGGCAATGGGTCGGGTCGGGTCGGGTCGGGTTGTCACATGTTTAAGAGCAAAACAGCCAACCCGAACCCGACCCTTTTAATAAACGGTTCAAAAACTGAAACCCAAACCCGGCCCACCTAATAAACGGGTTAACCCGACCCGACCAGTTTAACCTGTTTAATAAACGGGTCGGGTCAGTTTCACTCGTGTTGGGTCAACATAACCAATGTAAATCGGTCGGGTTGGGTCAAGTCAAGTCGGGTTGGGCTAGGTTTGATCGAGTTGGGTCGGGTTGGGTCAGGTTGCCTCTGGTTTGCTCGGGTCGAGTCGAGTCAGGTTCATGACGGGTTGAGACGACCTATTTAGTAAACGGGTCAATCGGGTTATAAGTATAAATCAAAACCTGACCCATTAAATATAAGGGTCAATCGGGCCAGCCCGTTTTAAAACCCGAACCCGTTTAGGCCAAACCCACTAACTCCAGGTCGGGCTGGTGGGTCGGGTCAAGGATTGCCACCCCTAGTCTGGATCCTTGGACCATCGGGAATGTGGAGATCATTCCGTTTTATTATAATGTGTGTGTGTGTATGAATTTACTCTCTAGCTTTTTATTCCCGATTGAGATTTTTAATTCACCTACAGAGCTTTCCAGATAGCAGATTTTTAATTCACCTAATGGTGTTTTGCGCCATTAGGTTCACCCGGTGTTTAAGTTGCTGGACGACCAGGCTTACCAAGTTCTTCTAACACAAGCAAGGTTGCTCTTCTGGAGGAGGCGTCAGTGTCCGGTGTCGTGGGGCATGATCAGGGATCGTTGGGCGACGGGCCGGCCCTGCCCCTACCTCTGCTCGACATCCAGGACGTCGAAGGTTGGCAGAGGGAGTCGAGCTTCTTCTCCAGCTTGAGGTTCAGCTTGTGTGCTGGACAAAAAAATCTGCCAGATCTCCGAACTAGCTCACAAAGCCCGCCGGAAAGTGGTGATACCAGTCAAGTGACATGTTGTCCAGGCTACCCGCGAAGGTGCGGCACAGAACCTGGTTGTCATAGTCATAAGGCGTTAACGCTTGTTTGAAAGCGATGATGTGCAACGTTGGATCTCTCATGAGACAATTGAACTTTGGGAGAACTGGGGTCCGCCAGCTCCAAGGGAATGGAGCCCGGAGGATGTGAAAAGGTCCCTCGGAAGCATGGCTATTCCAACGATCACCTCGTTGGTCTGAGAGGTCTCTCAGAGGAAGAAGAGGCAATGAGGGCGTTGGAGTCCTCGTCGGGTAGTGCTCAGACAGAGTTCAGTCGTGGTTATTGTATTGCCGAACTTTGGGGCGACCGCCGTTCCGGACATCCCTCACGATCGGAGGACGACCCGGAGTTGAGAGGCTCGGGATGACGAGCCGACTAATTGAATCGTTCCCAAACCGTTGGCCTGGATGGGATTGGCGAGGGTCCTCTCGAGAGATCTCGAGAGAGGTTCAAGGAACTGACCTGAGGTATTGACGACTGAACGTCTAGAAGAAGCGAGAGATGGGTTGAGCGACCGGGGACGTCTGCTCCGTCGTTACTACCGGCGACAGATCAAGGGAGATTAGCTCCCGCTTTGATGGTAACCCGTCGGAGGGAATCTCTCTCGACCATGAGAACAACATTCTGCTTCATCAAGGTAAGGAGTTGGAAGTCTTCCGACGAGATTTTGTACGTCGTCTGAGGGTTAGTGATGGGCGAGATGTATGCTTTCCATAGGTGTTGAGGGGTTGCGTCGACTATTTGAGGAGACCGCTGAGGTTGAGCCAGAGTTGCACGGTTGAGAGGCTGATGGTTCCTCAAATTCACAGCAGGGTGCTGCTCGGAGCGTTGGCTTGTGCAAACCTACGACTCATTGAGCAAGTCATAGGGTGTTGATGTCGGGGTGAATGTTGCTTCCCTCCGGCTAATCCACGGGTCGTGTCTTGACCATTCAGGTAGCGATAGAGACAGACGGATTGCTCGGGCAATTGATGGTTGCTGTTTGACCGAAGGAGCTGGGAGGCATGGAGGTCGCAAGTCAATAGGGATAGATCCCACAGACGGTGCCAAACTATGTGGGAGAATTTCGGTCGTCATACGTAATACCCCTCCAACAGTCGATTAAAAGGTTGAATCTTCGAGGTGTGGCACCGTGGGATGCCTAGCTGTCACACAGAATAAAGAGACAAAGAAGGATAAAGTTTGTGAGAGAAAGAGAGAGAATTGACACAGGATATGGTAACAAACTTTGGCCAAAGCTTACATCTCCGTGTAAGGCGCAATCTTTGAATCCACTAACTCTGAGAAAGTAGAGCTACTCTCGACAGGCCGATGAGTGCTTCTTACAAGTAGAAAGAGGGTGGAGAGGGCTTGAGAGTTTAAAGACCAGAAAGGATCGAGGAGCTTTGGAAAACAGAAAGTGGAGTTGGGAATAATGAAAATCGATATGGATTATTTACAGGGTTGGTTATATATAGAGGTTTTGGGAATATTCCAAGGATATTCCTTGGGGAATATCTGAGGAATATCCTAGGTAGTATTCTGGGGATTTTTAGAAATATCTGAGGTTTAGGCAAATATTCGGAGGGAATTTTTACCAAACCCCCAGATGGTACACGTGGACCCCAAGCAGAATTGCGAGTCCCACTATCATCTCCGTGGGCCCCAGGCAGAGCTGTGGGTCCCACTATCGGGCGTTGGCCGATTTTACACCCACACCATGCCCCACAATTCCATGGTACTTCACAACTAGTATGTTTGAGTATTGCACAGGGGTTTGGGAACGAATTGTTCACGCAAAAATTCTTCCTTCCTGAACCAAAACTGACCTCCCCCGGCCCCCTGCACCAAAACCGACCTCCCCCGGCCCCCTGCACCAAAACCGACCACCCGCCTTGGCCCCCTACACCAAAACCAACCATGCCCCTGCACCAAAACTAACCACCCCCTTGGCCCCCCTGTACCAAAACCGACTACTCCCTCTGGCCCGCTGCACCAAAACCGACCACCCCCCCTGCCCCCCTGCTCTAACCGACCACCCTTACTTCCCAGGTGCTGTTGTGCCTTAGTTGGGTAGAGGGGGTCCCCTTTGCCCAACTCCCCTGGCCATCGCCGCGCCGTCGCCAAACCAGCCTTGCATTGTGGAGTCCCAGCCAACAAGGTTAACACCTGGCTAGTTAGGAGGGGGGTAACTACGAATATGGTCGGCAGACACACACCCGGTCGACCCCGGACAACGGATCGACAAGCACCCGGTCGGTCCTTGGTAGGGGGTCGCCAGGCGCAATGGTCGGCCCGGACAACGAGTCGACAAACACACACCTGGTCGACCCCGGATAACAGGTCGGCAGACACGCACCCGGTCGGTCCCGGATAACGGTCAGCAATCACACACCCGGCCGACCCTCGGCAAGGAGTCAGCAGGGGCAATGGTCAGCCTGGACAATGGGTTGGTAGACGCACACCCGGTCACAACGGGTCGGTAGATGCGCACCTGGCTGGCCCGTGGTAGAGGGTCGGTAGGAGAAACGGTCGACTTGGATAACAGGTCGGTAGACATGCACCCTGTCGGCCCCGGACAACGGGTCGACAGACATGCATCGACACAGTAAACCCACAAGCCATCCCCTTGATCGATATTCGACAACGCCACGGGTTGCCAAACTGGTCTTGCACCATTGAGTCCCAACTAGCTAGGTTAACACTTGGCTACCTAGGAAGGGGTAACTACGAACACACCTCTCGATCGGCCCTCGATAGGGTGTCGGTAGGCGCAATGGTAGGCTCGGACAATGGGTCAACAGATGCACATCCAGTCGGCCTCGGACAACGGGTTGGCAAACACACGGTAGGCCCTCGACAAGGGGTCGGTAGGCGCAACGGTCTACCCGGACAACGGGTCAGTAGACATGCACCTGGTCGGCCCCGGATAATGGGTCGGCAAGCATGCACCCGGCCGGCCCTCGGTAGGAGGTCGGTATGAGCAACGGTCGACCCGGACAATAGGTCGGCAGATGTGCACCGATCGGCCTTTGGTAGGGGGTGGGCGGGTGCGACGGTTAACTCGGATAGAGGGTCAATAGACAAGGAGGCAACACCGTCATCTCGGAATACGACTTCCTATATCATCACGCACCCGATCGGCCCTTTGCAGAAGGTCGATAGGTGCAATGGTCGGCCTGGACAACGGGTCGACAGACGCGATATTCGGTCACCGACACAGGGTCAGCAGATGGACCTCTACTCAACCCTAATTAATTCGGTCATTGAAACTTTGGCAACAACTTCAAGCAACCCCCATTCCAGACCACTATGCTACAACTCCTCCACCCCTCCCTCGTCCATAAGTCAGCTCCTACACATGCCTTACTATCTGGATTTGTTCTGACTCGAGTAGCAGCAGTCGCTCATAGTGAAGGTCAGCTTCGATAATGCATCTCACACTTCACAACAAACATATAGTTCATATCCCCATACATACATCAAAGGGTGATATACCTCATACCAAAATAGAGCAAAAAAGGGCGAAAGGACCGAGTGAGATCATGAAAGTGTAACCATGGTTAACAGATTTTGCACCATGGATTCCCTAGCCAGCTAGGTTAGCATCTGCCTAGCTGGGAGGGGGTAATTGTGGGTGCAAAATTTGGCTAACGCTTGACAGTGGGACCCACAGCCCTGCCTAGGGTCCATGAAGATGAAAATGGTGTTGTAGCTCATGTGTCCTAAGCGTGGATTTTCTGTATTAACATTAATAAAGATGACTTTGGTTATTGCTTTAATTATAATACTACTTTGGTATATGTTAATACACATATAATAAAATGACCCTAGGGAATACAGTAGGCCACTGAGGCGCATGGTGGATCCATGCTTGGGAGATCCAGTAGTCCAGTTTTGTGTAGACCTAGAACTAGTTCACAGCTTTGGTGATGCCGGTCACTTCACCGAGAATAAGCTGTTGGCAGGTAGAGGATGTGGTGAAGTCTCCACCATGGGAACGTGGGATTCTCATTCACCTGATCAAGCACGATGATCGTGCTGAACAGGAACCAAGACGGTGCACAGTTCAGTGAGTAAGACACTGGTGCATAAACCGTCTTACTACTATAGATAATCTGTCCTTAACCCTGAGGGACCATGTACATTGGGCCAACCAGATGTGTGGTGCTTTGATGTGCCAACGTGTGCAGACCTTCCATAGTCCAATACCACGGTACGTTGGGTTACCCGGCTAGCGCTTGAGTGGCATGCAATTCCTACAAGTTATCCGATGTCCAGTATTGGATGGATGCGTTTTGATGAGTCAATCTATCCACACAGTTAACCCAGGCCTGGTGGTTGTCAGTATGACAGACGACGTTCCGGATGCTAGGTATAGCACCGGAAGGTGTGTGGTGTTACAGAGGACAAGTCATCAAATCCTAGTCAGATGATAGATCGGGATCTGATGGTATTTCCCACCGCCCAAGTCATATCACGGCACCAGTAATAGGAGGGACTAAGGATTATCAGAGTATAGTAGAGAACAGGGTTACGAGAGAGTAACATAAGTTTAGGATAACTAGAGTTCAACTCGCATCACACTCTGGGTGGCACGCGGGTTAATCGAATTAGGACTGATTAATGAAACTTTTGGTGTGTCACCGGAACAGTTAATCAGGGATCCGGTTGAAGCTAGAGATCCTGAGGCCTGAAGGTTCTACCCTGTCATTACGTATAGTAATTGTGCCCTGATTTGGTTGGATACGTTGGATACGAAGGAGCACGATAGAGCGCAAGCCCGGAGCCTAAGAACCTAATTCACATGTATTAAGGGTCGTAGGGGTATTTTGATAAATACTAAAATATGGCTCAGAATATATTGAATATGGATCTTAAAATGAGCGTAATAATTCCAGGAGCTCATAGGCACTGACGGAACTCGATTCCTAGTAGCGTACCTCACTCCATCTTTCTTACAGTGTTTCGCTTTTCGTGAAGGGCATTTTCGTTCAGGCTTCACGATAGACATATGGAAATCCTAAAACCGACCTCCCCTCATCCTAATCTATATGGGGCCAGCCCTAGCTTGCGTAGAGCAGTAGGGGACCGGCCCTATATGAGGAATAGAGAGGGAGGGGTCGGCCCTATGCTCTCCCTCTCCTGAAAAACCCGAACCTCCTCTCCCTCTGTCCCTCTTTGTGGGTTTGGCCAGGAAGAAAGAGGAAGAAGAAGGAAGAAGAAGGAGAAAGGAAGGAGAAGGAAGAAGAGAGAAAGAGAAGGAGGAGATCTCGCGGCTCGCCGTCATCTTTGCAACGAATTCCTTCATCGGCTTATAGTCCTTGCACTCAAAGGTAGGACTACGAGGATTCCTCCATTCGCAAAGGACTAGGTGCCATCCGACAGCTTCCCTTGCGATTCATGTGCGGTTCATCATCGTTCCATTCTCTTTGGATCATAGATCCATAAGGTATGATGATTCTAAACACCGAACTAGATGCATGCATACTTCCGTAGATCGTAGTATGCCTCTAGGGTGTCCGTACATATGTTAAGATCATAGATTTGCATATAGAATTAATTATAATGAAACATACACTGTAAGATCTTCGGATCTACCTTTTGCTTCTGCTGCAACTCTAATAATGAGATTTAATTCCAACAATTGGTATCAGAGCACGCTTCGGTGTGTGTTTCATGCATGAATTCGTAAAAATATCATATGAATATATGATGTCATATATTTTCGTCAGGGTTCGGCGTAGATCATGCATATGGATTGTGCTATGTATAGTTTCTTTACAGGTGTCGCGCTGCATAATAATCTATAATTGCATACCTCCGGGGGTCGGATCCCGGATTTAATTTTTGCATTGATTATTATTGTGCTTGTGGATTTTAAGGCTCTAGATGGGCGGGGGTGTGGTTGATCACCCTCGGTTCCCTGGCCATGTTTTCTAGGATTGTTTCTTTTTCTTTCTAGTGAAATTATACATGAACGAGCACTTGCTCGGAACGTGTTAGTTTTTCGGTCACAAGAAAAAGGAGATGATGCTACATCCACGGTTCGAGCAAGTGGTACCATAGAGTGCAAAGACCCTGCGAAAGCGTGCACGTTGGCAATGATCGGGATCGTTGTTGGAGATCGTGCAGAACGGAAGAACAGGATATCTTGGCTGTGCTCTTCAGGTTCAAGGGTCGGACCCTAGACTTGATTCAGTTTGGTTGTTTTTTCTATTATTCTCTTTACTTAGTGTTTAGAGAACCTCGATAATAATTTAATTATCTATCTTGCTTGTGAGTTAGTCTCTAGATCAAGCTTAGGGTTAGTACTTAGCTTATGGATTCATCGATGTCTCTATATGGTTCTAACACGTGCGAATCTGGTGGTTAACTAAAAAGAAAGGTGGTAACCGCCCTTGTGGTAGTTCAGGTAGCCAAGTACTGTGCACCAAGATAGACACAGTGTTAGATTTGTTTAGAGATAACTAATGTCCCCATAAGAATTATGATAACTCTTGTGAGATGCCTTTTCCCCACATGGTCCTAGCAACCAAATTATGTTAGGATTCCACTAAGTGATACCTTTTTCTAGTTGACGTTTGATGGTAGTGTGAACTCATCACGATTTGGTTATGCCACCATTAGGTTGAGGTCCGGTGGAGGTTGTCGGATGTCCCTATTTGGCCAGCATCGAAACCTATAATAAGATGAGGTCTACTATGACATCAAGCATCAAATTATGAACGAGGCGTCATTCTAGTGGGAGTCCTTTCCATATTGACCTTAGGCTAGGCTCTAAATCTTAAGATTATGGACAAACTAGTAAAGTATCGGGATCCTTGGAATCTATGTAATATGATCCTTGCAAAAAAGGCGAAAGCTGAGTATTCAAGGTAGGGACTATGATATTTTCCAAAGATACTAATGCTTTGCGAAAATATTTGTAATCCTAGTGGAAGTGCGGTAGACCAGGATCTAGGTCTAGGAGGTCATGACCTTTCTAGATATGCATAAAACCTCACAAAGAAGGGATATGTAAGAGGTTCCCTCCAAATGGGAGCCCCTGACCTCTACAATCAACCGGCTAAGGGTCTGGGTAGGAGGTACGCAGTTTGATATTCCCACAGGATGAGATCTATGTTTCCTTCCATGCTGGTTCACCTAGTGGTTTCCTTCGAGATATGGAGGATGTCGGTGGCAGTGGGTGACGATTTTTTCTGCACCGCGGGAGCCTATGAACCCTCCTGTCGATACCATGTAGATTTGTGAGAAGCATCCGAAAGTTTGTGTGAAGTCATCGTTACTACGCATGGCGAGTCACATAAAGCTGACCAAAAAGAGACTGGGAGGTCTTTCAATTTGCCATAGATAATTCTGATAAAGACTTGGTCGTAAACACCCGTTGGTAGAAGCTGTCTCCAATTCAAGGCCGATAGTCTCAGTGCTCGAGCCCAGGGAATTTTGATTCCTGGATATCTCTACTTGAGATAGTGAAGACATAGTGGCTGGAGTAAACATTATCTATTTTTAAATTCTATAAAATAGATTGTAGTAGATCTTAATTTTTGCTTTAAACCATTGTTTACAGAAATTATGACCAAGCTCGACCCCCTTGGCTCCATCCTTAATGATAACAAACTTACGGGACCAAACTACGAGGACTGGAAGCATAACCTTATGCTCGTCCTAAGGGTTGGCAAACACTCAATTACCCTAAGTACCTCTCAACCGGCTATGCCGGGACGAAGTACTACTGAGGCCTAGTTGAAGGAATAGAAAGACTGGTTAGATGCTGATGAGATGTGCAGGTGCTACATAGTGGCATCCTTGCAGACCGTCCTTTAGAAGCAAGTCGAAGACATGGCCTTCGCTTCAGACATAATGCTCTATTTAAAGGAAATATTCGAGGGTCGTAGTCGGGTAACTCGTTACCTGACCATCAAGAAATTAGTGTCCACGAAGATGACAGAGGGGACTTTAGTTCAGGGTCATATACTGAAATTGTTTGGCTATGTGAATGAACTTGGTTCCTTCGATGTCATCTTGGATACAGAGATCCAGACCGATATTTTCCTTGTGTCTTTGTCAGGAACGTTTGAGGGCTTCGTTACCAACTTTAACCTTAATCGGTTGGAGATGAATAAAGCAGAGCTCCTAGCGGCACTCCAGGCGGCAGAGGATGGGATGAAGACAGGAGCCCAATCCCTGAACGTAGAGTGGAAGTCTTTTCTAAAAGCCAAAGGCAAGTTTCAGAAAAGAAAGTCTAAGAAGCCCGTGAATATAGGCTAGGTGCAGTTGCAGGTTCCTAAGTAGAATGGTCCAGTGAAGCCCAAAGAAAAATGTTTCCGATGCAGCAAGAAGAGGCACTGGAAGGGTGACTGCCGCACGGCTCCCAAGAAGGCTGAGACAGGTATATCTCAAATCCACATAGTGAAATCCTTTATAGCATCCAGTTGTCCTCCAGTCTCATAGATTGTGGATTCTGGTTACATTAACCATGCTTGCAATAATTTACAGCGGTTCAAGGAGACAAAAAAACTAGATGATGGGGAGATAATCCTAAGCATGGAAAGTGAGGCCGTGGCAAAGGCTGAAGCAGTTGGAGATGTCGTCTTACAGTTTCTTGATGGAAGCAGTTGGAGATATCGTCTTGCAGTTGAATAATGGAGGTTTTTCAGTTTTATTTGATGCTCCTGGTATATCAATTAAATTGAATGGTTCCTTTATTTGTAAGAGAAAGACACAGAATGATCTCTATGTAATTAACTCCAATCATAAGCAAGATAACATAACTAAAGCCTGTGTTGTTAATTTATCTAAAAAAAAAAGTCCCTCAGATAATCCAACACTCCTTTGGCATTTAAGGCTTAAAAACATAGCCTCAGACAGGATTCACAGGTTGGTTAAGGTAGGACTTTTAAGTCCAGATGTTTCAGAGAGCCTACCAACGTGTGAGTTTTGCTTGGAAGGCAAGATGACTAAAAGAACTTTTCGAGCCAAAGGTAGCAGATCTCAAGAGGTATTGGAGTTGGTACATACTGATGTATATGGGTCCATAAGTGTCAGTATCATAGGATGCTTCGAGTATTTCATTACCTTCACGAATGATCACTCGAGGTTTGGATACATATACCTAATGCAGCGGAAGCCTGAATCCTTTGATAAGTTCAAGGAGTTTAGAACTGAAGTAGAAAAGCAGACGGGTAAAAGTATCAAGTCTCTTCGATCGGATCGAGGAGGTGAATACCCATCGGATGAATTTATTGGGTTCCTGAATATGAGCATGAGATTGTATCCCAGTTGACTACACCAGGAACACCGTAATAAAACGGTGTATCTAAGAGGAGAAATCAAACTTTGTTAGACATGATTCGGATTATGATGAGTTATGCAATATTGTCACCTAATTTTTGGGGATATACCCTAGAGACGACAGCATATACCTTGAACTTTGTTCCATCAAAGTCAGTACCTCTAACTCCTTGGGAGCTGTGGTTGAAGCGAAAGCTAAGCCTGCAGCACTTTAAAATTTTGGGTTGTCCAACACATGTGCGGAAGGACAAGCGAGATAAGATGGAGTCAAAGACTAAGTTATGTCTATTCGTTAGGTATCCAAAAGGGACAAATGGTGGTTTATTTTATGATCCTGAGGATAGAAAGGTTGTTGTCTCGACGAATGCCGTATTCCTGAAGTAGGATTATTTAATAGACCATAATCCCACCAGTAAAATAGTTCTTAAAGAATTACTTAGTACTGATGGGAGTATGCAGACGAAAAACGTAGTGGGAGCTGATACCACTAAGATAAACGATACTGTAGAATCGACTCCTACGGAACCACCGTAGGCTCATCGCAGTGGGAGAACAACAAGAGCTCATGTTAGATACATTAGAGAAGCCTTCTTGGTAGATCCAGAGTTTCAGGAGGATGACTATCTGAACTATGACGAAGCAATGGTATCCTCTGACCATGCAGTATGGCAGAAAGCCATAGAGGCAAAACTGACGTTGATGTCCTAAAACTCGGTCTGGACACTTATAACACCGCCTCACAACATTAAACCTGTTGGGTGTACAAAAGAAAAAGAGGTCCGGAAGGTACCATTGAGACTTACAAAGCTAGACTAGTCGCTAAGGGTTATACCCAGCGAGAAGGGATCGACTATGATGAAACATTTTCGCTTGTGGCTATGCTTAAGTCTATCCGGATCCTCTTATCCATTGTAGCCCATTATGATTGAGAAATCTGGTAAATGGACGTCAAGACCACATTCCTCAACGGGGATTTGGAAGAAGACATATATATGTCTCAACCTCCAGGCTTTGTCGCAAAAGGTCAAGAAAGTCTGGTGTGCAAGTTGCAAAGGTCCATTTGTGGACTGAAGAAAGCATCCAGAAGTTAGAACATGTGTTTTGATCAAGCTATCCAGTCTTATGGATTTGAACAGAACGTGGATGAACCATATATTTATAAGAGGATCGATAAAACTACAGTGGTTTTTCTAGTACTTTATATAGATAATATGCTCATTAGAAACGGTATTGGAACGTTGTCTACAGTGAAGGTGTGGTTATCCTCTCAATTGGAGATGAAAGACCTGGGTGAAGTGAGTTATATTCTAGGGATCAAGGTAACTCGAGATCGCCAGAACAAGATTCTATCGCTATCACAGTCAGCCTACATAGATACTATCTTGGTCAGATTCAGTATGCACAACTCCAAGAAGGGACTCGTTCCATTCAGACATGGAATGAAATTGTCCAAGGATCAAGGTCTTAGGACTCTTGAGGAGAGAGCAGAGATGTAGAAAATACCTTATGCTTCGGCTGTAGGGAGTCTGATATATGTTATACAGTGCACGAGACCAGATATATGCTATTCAGTAGGCATGATGGGCAGGTATCAGTCAAATTCGGGTCCAGGGCACTGGACTGCTATGAAACATATACTTAAGTATCTCCGTAGGATGAGAGATTATGAGTTAGTTTACTCTTCACAATAACTGATACCGATTGGATATACGAATTCTGACTTTGCAGCAGATCTGAATCCAGGAGATCGACGTCAGGGTTTGTGTTTTCATTGGAAGGAGGAGCTGTCAGTTGGAGGAGTGTGAAACAGGAATGCATCACAGATTCGATGACAGAGGCTTAGTACGTTGCGGCGTGCGAAGCAGCCAAGGAGGCGGTGTGGCTCAAGAAGTTCCTACAGACTTAGGATGTGTACCGGGAGCTCAAAATCCTATTGTCCTTTACTACGACAATAGTGGAGTAGTAGCACAATCAAAGAAGCCAAGATATCACCAGAAGAGTAAGCACATCGAGAGGAATACTACATTATCTGGGACTTGCAGAAGCGAGGGGAGGTTGAAGTGACTCAGGTGGCGTCTGCAGATAACATGGCGGACCCTTTCACAAAGGCATTACCGACCAAGGATTTTAAGAAGCACGTAGATACCATGGGAATTAAGACTGTTATTCCCCGTTAGGCCAAGTAGGAGATTGTTGTAGCTCATGTGTCCTGAGCGTGGATTTTCTGTATTAACATTAATAAAGATGACTTTAGTTATTGCTTTAATTATAATACTACTTTGGTACATGTTAATACACATATAATAAAAAAACCCTAAGGAACACAGTAGGCCACTGAGGCGCATGATGGATCCATGCTTGGGAGACCCAGTGGACCAGTTTAACTCACGTCGCACTCTGGTTGGCTACGCGGGTTAATCGGATTAGGGCTGATTAATGGAACTTTCGGTATGTCACCGAAACAGTTAATCAATGGTCCGGTTGGAGCTAGAGATCCTGAGGCTTAAAGGTTCCACTCTGTCGTTGCGTATAGGAATTGTTCCTTAACCTGGTTGGATACGTTGGATGCGAAGTAGCATGATGGAGCGCAAGCCCGGAGCCTAAGAACCTAATTTACTGAAATATGGCCTATAATATATTGAATATGGATCTTAAAATAAGTGGAATAAGTCTAGGAGCTTATAAGTGTTGGAAGTTAATCCGGGTCAGAGGCTCGCAGCGGAAGCGATTTGGCGGTCGAAAGACCGTTCATGGTGCACGTTACACGATTTAACTTTTTTATCGAAACTAATCTACATATGTGTGCATGTGTATGCACGAGAATCGAAAACCCCTAACAGCAATCTAGCGTAATGATTAACTAGCATGCATGCAAATCATAATGCTCGCTAGATCTACATGTTAGATTACACATACCTTTCGTACGGATCTTTTAACCGTGGAGAATTGTCTTCTTTGTCGATGGAGACAGAAGATCGTTCGCGAAGATGCCGATGGTACGAATGGAGATGTTGCCTTCTTGTTCACCCGATCTCACACGATGCACGAAACGTCGCTCTCCGATCTCTGAGTGCCTTCGAAGAACGACCATTCTCCTTCTTCAGAACTCCACGCGAGGAAGACGAAGTAGCAAGCGGAAAACGGAGAGAGATTAGGGAGAGAACTAGAGAGATGAGAGAGGAGGGGGTTCGGTTTTTTTGACACATGGGGCCGGCACCCATAGGTCCTTTTATAGGGCCGGCCAACCCCCTTGGATAAGGATCCAAGGGGATAATGACCCCCCCTCATTATCTCTCCATTATCTCCTTTTTATCTCTCGTTGTATTTATCCGGTTTCCCACTTTTTTAGGGCTCGATCTTAACCGTTTTATCGCCCTATCCCTATCCATATGGCCGGCCCTATAGATGAGGGATTCTTATCCCTACATCATAGGGCCGGCCCTAGCAAGGTGCCTCACTACTAGGGTCGGCCAACAGTGAGGTCCGGCAAAGTGAGGTTTTTACCAAAACGCCCCGACGCCTTATTTTGACCATTTCTAGCGTGCGATACCTAGCGGCCACTTTTTAAGTGATCTTTACTAGTTACCTACTATTAACTGAGGCCACCGAAGGGTGCCTCTAGCAAAGTCAACTAGTTAACTCGCAACATACCCCGGTGCATCGCACCTATGCAGCGAAGTTCACTTATGGCTAGGGATTACTACATACGACTCTGCACTAGTCTCGGGCTCAACCCTTAGTACTCGTATGTAGTTACGCATCTACCGTGCTCTAGTGCCAAGCACACACGGAGCGTATACTTCTTTCTTCCTCATGCTTATGGTGTTCCGAGGAGACGGTTTAAGAACCGTACATAATGTTGATAAGGTGGAACCATCAGGGACCGGGGTTCATGGCTTCCAACTCAAGCTCGATCGACACACTACCCGAGTGTACCATCGATCCTCTGAGTTCGAGTTAACCTGCGTAGCCACCCAGAGTGCGACACAGGCTGCACTCCAATTCACCCAGACTTACTATGTTCTCCATCATACCCCTGCTCTCCGCTTAGTAGTGGTAAACCCGCTGTCCCTCCACTTGATGCCATGATTCACTTCGAGCGGTGAAGACTACCATCAGACTCGAATGATCATATGACTTGGTTCCTTCTAGGTTGACCTATACATCGTACCTCTGATTATCCCGTCGAGTAATCGAACCCGGTCAACAGTCAAACTGATGACCACCAGGCCTGGGTTTGGTACAGTGTAAGTCACACCAAGGAACGCACCTCCCATCAGGGGTGTGGATGGCCTGCAGGAGTGACACGCTAATGCAACGCCAACCGGGTAACCCAGTACACCGTGGTTTTGGATCACTGCATATGGATCCTCACACATTGGTGCGCCAAAGCACCACGCAACTGGTTAGTCCATCAGACGTGGTTCCTCAAGGTTTAGGACCGTTTTACCCTAAGTAGAAACACGGCTTAGTGTACCAGTGTCTGCTCACTGATCTGTACACCGTGTTAGTTCCGTTCAGCCACAGACACTGTGCCTGGTGATGACCATGGTGAAGACATCCCATGAACTGTCATCGCCAACAGCTTATCATGATGAGGCGACCAACCTGATCATAGCTGCGAACTTATTTAGATTATATGGGACCAATCCACTCAGTCTTTAACTCAGTGGACTACCATATAACCATGGCTCTCTGTTCTTAAAAGAACACGTAACTATGTTACGCACCTATATGCATCTCATATAATAATAACTATCAATCTTTATTAGACCAAAACATAAAGTTTTACAAGCTTAGAACACATCAATCCCAATAATCTCCCACTTGGTCTAGCGAAGCAAAACGGTTTTGACTCCCATCGCGTCCACATGTCGCTCGAATGCCTTGGTAGGTATTGCCTTTGTGAAAGGATCAGCAACATTATCTGTAGATGCAATCTGTGTCATCGCTACTCGCCCTTGCTTTTGAAACTACTGAATCAAGTGGAACTTGCGCTCGATGTGCTTCCCCTTTTGGTGATGTCTTGGCTCCTTTGCTTGTGCTACCGCCCCACTATTGTCGCAGTAAAGCACAATAGGTAACTGGGCCTCTGGTACGCACCCCAAATCCGTAAGGAATTTCTTGAGCCATACCGCCTCTTTGGCTGCCTCGCACGCTGCAACGTACTCAGCCTCTGTGGTAGAGTCTGCGATGCATTTCTGCTTCACACTCTGCCAACTAACCGCTGCTCCTCCTAGCATAAACACAAAACCTGATGTCGACTTCCTGGATTCCAAATCTGACATAAAGTCAGAATCTGTGTATCCAATCGGCGTCAGTTCTTGTGAATTGTAAACCAACTCATAGTCCCTTGTTCTACGAAGGTACTTGAGTATACACTTCACTGATGTCCAGTGATCTGGACCCGGATTCGACTGAAACCGACCCATCATTCCTACTGCGAAACAGATATCAGGCCTTGTACAATGCATAGCATATATTAGACTACCTAATGCTGAAGCATAAGGTATCTTCTGCATTTCTGCTCTCTCCTCAGGTGTCTTAGGACATTGATCCTTAGACAGTTTTACGCCATGTCTAAATGGCACAAAACCCTTCTTGGAGTTTTGCATGTCAAATCTAGCCATAACCTTATCTATATACGCAGCCTGTGATAGCGAGAGAATCCTGTTCTGGCGATCACGTGTTACCTTGATCCCCAAAACATAACTCGCTTCACCTAGGTCTTTCATATCGAACTGTGTTGACAACCAGACCTTTACCGTTGATAATGTTCCTACATCATTTCCAATGAGTAGAATATCGTCTACGTAAAGTATTAAATATACTACTGTGGTCTTATCAGTCCTCTTGTATACACATGGTTCATCCTCGTTTTGAGTAAATCCATACGACTGGATTGCCTGATCAAAACGGATGTTCCAACTTCTAGATGCTTGCTTTAATCCATAAATGGACTTCTGCAACTTGCAAACTAGATGTTCCTGACCCTCTGACTCAAAGCCTGTTGGCTGAATCATATAAATGTCTTCTTCCAAATTTCCATTGAGGAATGTTGTCTTGACATCCATTTGCCAGATCTCCCAGTTATAATGGGCTGTAATAGATAGGAGGATCCGAATAGACTTTATCATAGCTACCGGCGAGAAGGTTTCGTCAAAGTCGATCCCTTCTCTCTGGGTATAACCCTTGGCAACTAATCTAGATTTATAAGTCTCTATTGTACCATCAGATCCTCTCTTCTTCTTATACACCCACTTATACCCAATAGGTTTAATATTGGATGATGGTGTAACAAGAGTCCAGACTGCGTTATGGGACATTGATTCAATTTCTGCCTCCATAGCCTTTTGCCAGTCAGAGCTGTCAGAAGCTCCTACTGCCTCATCGTAGCTCAGTGGGTCATCCTCCTGACCCTCTGGATCAACCAATAAGGTTTCTCCATAGTATCTGTCAGGAGCTCTGATGTTTCTCCCACTACGACGAGGTGGTGGTGGTATTACAGGATTAATAGGTTCTACAGTATCTAGTATATTATTATCTATAACGTCAGCTCCCACTATGCTTTCGGATGCGCTCTCTGATCTAGTACCCAGTAGCTCATCCAGAACTACCTTACTAGCAGGCTTGTGGTCCATAACATAATCATGTTCTAGGAAAATGGCATTCGTTGAAACGATTACCTTCTTTTCCTCAGGATCATAAAATAGTCCATCTTTAGTCTCTTTGGGATACCCTACAAACAGACATGCTTTGGACTTTGGCTCCATCTTTTCCCTCTTGTCTATCCGCACATGTGCAGGACATCCCCATATTCTGAAATGCTGTAGTGTTGGCTTTTGCCTTGACCATAGTTCTCTAGGGGTCTGAGGCACTGATTTAGATGGAACGTGGTTCAGAACATATGCTGCTGTCTGAAGGGCATATCCCCAAAAGGTCGTTGGTAAACAGGCATAACTCATCATGCTTCGAACCATGTCCAACAAGGTTCGATTCCTTCTCTCAGAGACTCCATTCTGTTGTGGGATACCTGGAGCAGTTAACTGGGATGTTATCCCATGCTCCACCAAATACCCAAGGAACTCGTCAGATAGGTATTCACCTCCTCGATCAGATCGAAGGGTTTTTATACATTTACCTGTCTGCTTTTCTACTTCAGCCCTGAACTCTTTGAACATGTCAAAGGATTCCGACTTCTGATGCATAAGGTAAATGTAACCATATCTTGAGTAATCATCAGTAAAAGTGATGAAGTACTCATGGCCTCCTATCGCCTTGACGCTCATGGGTCCACATACATCTGAATGTATTAACTCCAATACCTCAGTAGCTCTCACTCCTTGGCCTTTGAAGGCCCTCTTGGTCATCTTGCCTTCCAGGAAGGATTCACAGGTGGGAAGGATCTCCGTAGGATCTGTTTCCAGAAGCCCGGCCTTTACCAACCTATGGATCCTATCTAAGGCAATATGCCCAAGCCGTAAGTGCCACAATTGGGTTAAATTCTCCGAAGGTTTCTTACGCTTAGATGAATTAATATTAAATGCTGAAGTTATTATGTTATCATTTTCAAATTTAGGACTGACAATATAGAGATGATTCTGAACCATTCCTCTTATTATAAAAGTTCCATTCAGTTTAAAAGACACACCAGAAGTATCAAAATAAACTGAATAACCTTCATTAACTAAAGAAGAAACAGAAATTAAGTTACGTCTCAAGGACGGTACATAAAAGACATCTCTAAGAGTCAAAGTCTTATTATTCGAAAAAATAAGAGTAACATCTCCTATAGCTTCAGCAGCAGCCACGGCCTCAGTTCCCATGCTCAAGGTCACCTCTCCATCAAGCAACCTTCTGCTTTCCCAAAACCCCTGAAGAGAGTTACAGGCATGGTTAGTGGATCCTGAATCCACAATCCAACTAGCAAAAGAACTATTACTTGAAAGAAATGATTCAACAACTAAGAGTTGTAAATTACCTTCACCAGCATTCTGAGGCTTCTTGCAGTCCTTCTTCCAATGACCCTTCTGGCCACACCGGAAGCACTTCGTGCTCGGTTTCTTTGATTCTCCAGACCAAGAGGCCCCAACAGAGTCCTGCACAGGCGCTGACTTAGGTTTCTTCTTATGTCTCTTGCCTTGAGGTTTACCAGGCTTCTTGAAGGATCTGCGTTGCACGTGAAGTGTTTCGCCCTTCTGCTTGAAGCCATCCTCGGCTGCCTGGAGAGCTCCCAGAAGCTCTGCATTTGTCATAGCCAACTTGTTTAAATTAAAGCTGGTGACAAAGCCTTCAAAGGCTCCAGACAGTGACGAGAGGAAGATGTCTGTCATCACCTCGCCTTCTAGCACAATGTCCATGGTAGCTAGTTCGTTCTGGAACCCAAACATTTTCATCTTGTGTTCCCGAACCAGCGTCCCATTGGACATCTTAGTGCCGACGAGTTTCTTGATGGTAAGGTATCGCGTAACGCGATTGTGACCTTCAAACATCTCCTTCAGATACAACATCATGTCAGAAGCGTCGGGCATCTCCTCGACTTGCTTCTGCAGAGTTGTTTGCAAGGATGATATAATATATCATTTACATATTTCATTAGATTCCTTCCAGTCAGTGAAAGCCTTTAACTGTGCCTCTGTGGCATTGGGTCCTGGCAAATCTGGCTCAGGGTCATTCAGGGCTGAAATGTGTTTACCTATCCTTAAGACTAGGTACAGGTTGCGCTTCCAGTCCTCATAGTTGGGACCGGTAAGTTTGTGGTCATTTAGGATAGCGGACAGGGGGTTTAACTTGGTCATCTGAAAATAAAAGACTGAATATATGAGATGCATGAAAACTTATTTTTATGGATTTTTAAAACAAGCTAATTATATCCATATGTCAACGCTACCCTCAAGCGAAGCCATCTCTATGGATTAAGTAACCATGTATGTAAGATCTCGAAGTAGGCTACACCTGTCCGAGGGGGCAGTGTGCAGGTCTTCCGCTTACACGGGTCTTTCCCTTGACCCTATCCAAATCTGCCAACTACGGGCTTTGATGGACCATGGTTATCTTTTGGCCAGTACCACGTGATCACCGTTGTCTTCGCAACGAATACCTCACGCGTACTTAGGATGCTTACCCACGAGCTTAGGCAATTACGGCACGGGAATTCTAACAGCCCCCACGAGGGTGAGTAAAGCCTGAACACTTGGCACCGTAACCGCCATATCCCGAAGGAGATCACTAAGTAGCTTGGCATAAAAAAACACAGCTCTCACCCGAGGGGGTTGTTGAGTTATGCCCTTCCACCCGAGTACAAAGAGATTAGCCGTGGAGGCCAGAGGATCTCTAAAAGTCCTCTATTACATCCCTTATAAATATATGAGGGTTATTTTGCGAGTATTAATTTATGCAAATGCAAAGGTAGCGACCTCCTAAATACTAGACCCTGGTCACACCATGCTCCCACTAGCGTTCAAGCCATTCGCATAGCATTAATCACTCTCGGAATATCATAGTCCCTGCCTCAAGTGGATTTCTCCATTCAAGGGTCACATTACATATTCCAAGAATATCGATGCTTTGCAAAATTGGTTATCACGCTAATGCTCTGAAGCTAATCCTAGAGTCAGACTCACTGGAAAGGACTCCCACTAGTCATGGCGCCTTGATTATAGATTTGACAATTGATGTTCAATGGATCTCCATCTCATCTTTGATTTCGATGCTGGCCAAATAGGCACACCCGACTAATCGGGTGTTGACCTAATGGTGGCATAAGCATATGTGATGGGATCCCACTAACATCAAAAGTCAACTAAATAATAGGCGTCATCTAGCGGGATCCTAACCTCAAATAGTCGCTTGGACCGGAGGGGAAAGGCATCCCTCTGAAAACTGATAATCACATTATCTCATCGGGGTTCAATATGAAGCATAAAGAACTAATTAAAGAAAGCAACCATTAAAACTGAATTAAGTTCAGGGTCCGACCCCTGAACCTAATTAGCACAGCGCAGGCCTCTAGCTCTCTTCGCAAGGTTCCTCGGTCCGGCTTCTTTGTCGCACTTGCGAACACTTTGTCGGATCGTCATCATCCTCCAGGGTTCCGCTTCCGCTCCCGATGGTGGATTTCTTTGGCACAATTTTTTTCTTGATCTGTAACCGAAAAAGTCTAGTACGCTTCGAGCAAGTACTCGCTCGTACACAATTTCCTAGAAAGAAAAGAAAACACACCTAGGAAAAGGCCATGGGAAACCGAGGATGGTCAACCCACATCACTCGCCCAATCTACGGCTCAATTATATATCCACACACAGAAAGCAAATCCAGATAATTACTAACTCGGGGTCCGACCCCCGGTAGCAAGCACAAAGCATAGATCTAGATTTTTTATAGCGGCGCCCTGCAAGAATGATTAATAGAACAAGCACAATCCATACATATGCATGATCTAAGCGTAAGAACCCCGATGATCTCACGCATTCATCATGCGCACACATGTTGGTTTCATGAAAAAACATGAAACGCACACCACTAATGCGGCTCTGATACCAATTGTTGGAAGTTAATCCGGGTCAGAGGCTCGCAGCGGAAGCGATTTGGCGGTCGAAAGACCGTTCATGGTGCACGTTACACGATTTAACTTTTTCATCGAAACTAATCTACATATGTGTGCATGTGTATGCACGAGAATCGAAAACCCCTAACGGCAATCTAGCATAATGATTAACTAGCATGCATGCAAATCATAATGCTCGCTAGATCTACATGTTAGATTACACATACCTTTCGTACGGATCTTTTAACCGCGGAGAATTGTCTTCTTTGTCGATAGAAACGGAAGATCGTTCGCGAAGATGCCGATGGTACGAATAGAGATATTGCCTTCTTGTTCACCCGATCTCACACGATGCACGAAACGTCGCTCTCGGATCTCTGAGTTCCTCCGAAGAACGACCCTTCTCCTTCTTCAGAACTCCACGCGAGGAAGACGAAGTAGCAAGCGGAAAAGGAAGAAAGATTAGGGAGAGAACTAGAGAGATGAGAGAGGAGGGGGTTCGGTTTTTTTGACACATGGGGCCGGCGCCCATAGGTCCTTTTATAGGGCCGGCCAACCCCCTTGGATAAGGATCCAAGGGGATAATGATCCCCCCTCATTATCTCTCCATTATCTCCTTTTTATCTCTCGTTGTATTTATCCGTTTTCCCACTTTTTTAGGGCTCGATATTAACCATTTTATCGCCCTATCCGTATCCATATGGCCGGCCCTATAGATGAGGGATTCTTATCCCTACATCATAGGGCCGGCCCTAGCAAGGTGCCTCACTACTAGGGTCGGCCAACAGTGAGGTCCGGCAGAGTGAGGTTTTTACCAAAACAACCCGACGCCTCATTTTGACCATTTCTAGCGTGCGATACCTAGCGGCCACTTCTTAAGTGATCTTTACTAGTTACCTACTATTAACTGAGGCCACCGAAGGGTGCCTCTAGCAAAGTCAACTAGTCAACTCGCAACATACCCCGGTGCATCGCACCTATGCAGCGAAGTTCACTTATGGCTAGGGATTACTACATGCGACTCTGCACTAGTCTCGGCTCAACCCTTAGTACTCGTATGTAGTTACGCATCTACCGTGCTCTAGTGCCAAGCACACACGGAGCGTATACTTCTTTCTTCCTCATGCTTATGGTGTTCCGAGGAGACGGTTCAAGAACCGTACATAATGTTGATAAGGTGGAACCATCAGGGACCGGGGTTCATGGCTTCCAACTCAAGCTCGATCGACACACTACCCGAGTGTACCATTGATCCTCTGAGCTCGAGTTAACCTGCATAGCCACCCAGAGTGCGATGCAGGCTGTACTCCAATTCACCCAGACTTACTATGTTCTCCATCATACCCCTGCTCTCCGCTTAGTAGTGGTAAACCCGCTGTCCCTCCACTTGATGCCATAATTCACTTCGAGCGGTGAAGACTACCGTCAGACTCGAATGATCATATGACTTGGTTCCTTCCAGGTTGACCTATACATCGTACCTCTGATTACCCCGTCAAGTAATCGAACCCGGTCAACAGTCAAACTGATGACCACCAGGCCTGGGTTTGGTACAGTGTAAGTCACACCAAGGAACGCACCTCCCATCAGGGGTGTGGATGGCCTGCAGGAGTGACACGCTAGTGCAACGCCAGCCGGGTAACCCAGTACACCGTGGTTTTGGATCACTGCATATGGATCCTCACACATTGGTGCGCCAAAGCACCACACAACTGGTTAGTCCATCAGACGTGGTTCCTCAGGGTTTAGGACCGTTTTACCCTAAGCAGAAACACGGCTTAGTGTACCAGTGTCTGCTCACTGATCTGTACACCGTGTTACTTCCGTTCAGCCACAGACACTGTGCCTGATGATGACCATGGTGAAGACATCCCATGAACTGTCATCGCCAACAGCTTATCATGATGAGGCGACCAACCTGATCATAGTTGCGAACTTATTTAGATTATATGGGACCAATCCACTCAGTCTTCAACTCAGTGGACTACCATATAACCATGGCTCTCTGTTCTTAAAAGAACACGTAACTATGTTACGCACCTATATGCATCTCATATAATAATAACTATCAATCTTTATTAGACCAAAACATAAAGTTTTACAAGCTTAGAACACATCAATCCCAACAATAAGCGCTGACGGAACTCGAATCTTTCTTACAGTGTTTCGCTTTTCGTGAAGGGTGTTTTCATCCAGGCTTCACGATAGATATGTGGAAACCCTAAAACCGACCCCCCCTCATCCTAATCCTTATAGGGCCGGCCCTAGCTTGCGTAGAGCAGTAGGGGACCGGCCCTATATGAGGAATAGAAAGGGGGGGCCGGCCCTATGCTCTCCCTCTCCTGAAAAACCCAAACCTCCTCTCCCCCTGTCCCTCTTTGTGGTTTTGACCAAGGAAGAAAGAGGAAGAATAAGGAAGAAGAAGTAGGAAGAAAGGAGAAGGAAGAAGAGAGAAAGAGAAGGAGGAAATCTCATGGCTCGCCGTCGTCTTCGTAATTAATTCCTCTATCGACTCGTAGTCTTTGCACTCAGAGATAAGACTTTGAGGATTCCTCCATTCGCAAAGGACTATGTGCCATCCGACAGCTTTCCTTGCGATTCACGTGCGGTTCATCATAGTTCCGTTCTCTTCGGATCATAGATCCTTAAGGTATGATGATTCTAAACACCTAACTAGATGCATGCAAGCTTCCGTAGATCGTAGTATGTCTCTAGGGTGTCTGCACATATGCTAAAATCATAGATTTGTATGTATATTGTTTTGTAGAATTAATTGTAATAAAACATACACCATAAGATCTTTGGATCTACCTTTTGCTTCCACTGCGACTCTGATAATGGGTTTTAATTCCAATAAGTGGGACCCGCAGCCTGGGATCCACGAAGACAACTGTGGGACCCGCAGCTTTCTAGGGGCCCGTGCACACTGTCTAGGGTCTGGTGAATCCCAAAACCTCGGATATACGAACATTTCCATAATATTCCCCATAAACCAAACCCCTATAAATCATCAACCCTGTAAATACTCCAGATGGAGAATTCCAGACCAGAATACCACTTTCTATTTTTCGGAGCTCTCGAGCCTTCTAGTCTTCAGACTCTTAAGTCTACTCACCCTCTGTCTACTTGTATAAGCACTCTACCCAGCCTGTCGAGAGTAGCTCTATTTTTACCCAGAGATAGTGGATTTAAATGTTGCGTCTTACAGCACGGAGACGTAGGCTTCAGCCGAACTTCATCACCATATTGTGTGTCAATTGTCTCATGTTCCTCTATGTCTCTCTCTACAGTACGTACTTGCGTGACAGCTCAGCAAGCACTCAGCGCTTCATAGCACGCCACATCGGGTAAAACCTTCAATTGACAGTTGGAGGGGTCACGTACGATGAGCAAAATCTACCCGCACAGTTCGACCGAATAAAGAAGATTATGAAGTTAAGCACAGGGTCGGCAAACATGACATTCGATCACGTACAACAGTCAGCAGATGTGATTTTTGGTCACAGACACAAGGTCGACAGACAGACCTCTACTCAACCCTAATTGATCCGGCCGTCGAAACTTTGGCAACAGCTTCGAGCAACCCCGATTCCAGACTACTGTGCTACAATTCCAGACTACTGGATTTGATCTGACTTGAGTAGCAGCTGTCGCTCATAGTGAAGGTCAGCTTCGATGATGCATCTCACACTTCACAGCAAACGTATAGTTCACATCCCCATATAGACATCAAAGGGCGATAAACCTCATAGCGAAACAGAGCACAAAAGGGTGAAAGGACCGAATGAGGTCGTGAAGGTGTAACCCTGGTTAACAGATTTTGCACCATGGATTCCCCAGCCAGCTAGGTTAGCATCTGCCTAGCTAGGAGGCGGTAACTGTGGGTGAAAATTTTGGCTAACGCTTGATAATGGGATCGGCAGCCCTACCTGGGGTCCACGAAGATAAAAGTTGGACCAGCAGCCTGGGTCCATGAAGACGACTGTGGGACCCGCAGCTTGCCAGGGGCCCGCGCAGACTGTCTGGGGTCAGGTGAATCCCAAAACCCCGGATATACGAATATTCCCCATAAGCCAAACTCCTATAAAAAGTCAACCCTGTAAATACTCCAGATGGAGAATTCCAGACCAGAATTCCACTTTCTGTTTTTCAGAGCTTCTCAAACCTTCTGGTCTTCAGACTCTTTAAGTCTACTCACTCTATCTACTTGCATAAGCGCTCCCCGGCCTATCGAGAGTAGTTCTATTTTTACCCAGAGATAGTGGATTCAAAGGTTGTATCTTACCGCACGGAGACGTAGGCTTCGGCCAAACTTTGTCACCATATCCTGTGTCAATTGTCTCATGTTCCTCTATGTCTCTCTTTTTTTTTTGAAAAGTAATATTATCTATTGATTAAATTGTCAAGAAAGCATCAAGCACAAGTAGGGCACCAAACGCCCTAGTCCCCAAAGGACCCACAAAAACCAGCAATACAAAACATATATCAAAAAACCTATCTGTTGCTGAAAATTTGCGAAAATTGCAGATTTTCAACAATTCATGATGCTCTTCCAAGATTGCAAACTCAACTTTTTCATCTCCGTTAGCTTTCGATGCTCCTCATCCTTGAATAGAGAGAGGAGGAGGGTGTAGATGACCTTTAGTATTTGTTGTTTGGTTCTTTCTGTCTCCCCGAAGCTTCTTTCATTTCTCTCTCCCCAAATCGCATAAACCGTGCATGAAAGCGATGCTCGAATAATTCTGCCCTCTAGGTTGGACGCTCCCCCTCTCTCACTAAGTCTCTCTAATAAGCTTATGAATTTCTCTTGATGATTATGCCTAACCTTCATATTGTTGCATATTTGCTCCCAGATGGAGTAAGTCCCCTTGCATTGGAAGAACAAATGCTCCATAGATTCTTCTGCTGATTTGCACATGCAGCATCTATTCACCCATTGCATTCCCCTTCTTTGCCTCACATCTTGCGTTGCGAGCCGATTTAGAGTTGCTCTCCACACGCATATTGCCATCCTCGGTGGTATCGGTTTCTTCCATACCAAGTCCGCCCAAACTACCTCAAGGTGCTGCTCTCTAGCCGCTTGCCAAGAGGTGGCAAAACTGAAATTCGCATCAGCCGTCTCCTTCCATTGGACTGCACAGTCAGCCCCAATTAGTTGGATTTCTAATTATCTGATTATATTGAATAGCCTCTCTACTCTAGCATTTGCCAGCCGAGGGAAGTGCCACCTCTCCTCTTGAATGCAGTCCCTCACTAGTGCTCCTCTCATATTCTGCTCTCTCATGCTTTGTTCTCCAACTATCTCAACCGGACTCTTTCCTTCTATCCGGGGATCAAACCAGAAATCCACCGTGGATTGCGCTTCAATTGGGAGGCTAATATGTTCCTTAAGTTTGTCTCTACAACTTAAAATCTCGTTCCATACTGCGGAGTGGTTGGGGGACTGTGAGAGGCTCCAAAAGCTGAAATTTTTAACGTACCTTCCCCTCATCCAATTAGCCCATAAGTTATTGCCCTCATTGATAATTTTCCACCCTAACCGCATATAGCTCGCCTTCGATATGTCTTTGATTTTTCTGATTCCTAGCCCTCCCTCCTTAATGGGACGGCATACCTTATCCCAACTAGCATGGGTACTCGCCTTGCTCCACAGAAAATTACGCATCAATTGCTCCACTCGGTTTTGGGTGCATTTAGGAATCGCAAAAGCTGAGGCCCAGAAGTAGGAAAAGCTCTGCAGGACAGTTTTAATGAGCTCCACTCTCCCTCCAATTGACAGATGTTTAATAGCCCAACAATCAATTGTTCTCGAGACCTTATTAACAAGTGGTCTAAACATCACCTTGTTCACTTTAGAAGCAGAAAGGGGCAGCCCCAAATACTTGACCGGCAAGCTACCTATGCTGATTTCAAAATCAGCAATTTCGGTGTAGAAATTTGCACATGACCTGGAAAGGAAGACTTGACTTTTTTCTTTGTTAATGACTAATCCGGATTTTTCCCCAAATTCCCTGAATAGTTCCACCACTCTCCCCACTTCTGCTCTTCCTGGTTTGAGAAACAACATTAGATCATCAGCGAAAATCAAGTGTGAGATCGGATGGCCACCCCCTAGACCGTAGCTTTTCCAATCTCCTCTCAAAATACTCCATTCAATCTCAATAGATAAGCACTCCATGATGATAGTGAATAAATAAGCCGATAGTGGGTCCCCCTGCCTGAGTCCTCGGTTGGCCTTGATCAAACCTGCCGGTGATCCATTGACAAGTATGGAGAAGGAGGGGGAGGTGATACAACCTCGAATCCAACTGACCCAGGTCTCATCAAATCCTAATCCTCGGATTGCATGCATCAAGAATTCTCTGTTCACAGAATCATATGCTTTGATGATATCTAACTTCAGACATATTCTTCTAGATCCTGTTTTCGTATGGAACCCCTTCACAAGTTCATGAGCTAGTAATATATTATCAGCTATACTTCTGCCCTTAATGAAAGCGGATTGGTTTGGGGATATTAGAGTATCCATCACTATTTGCAATCGATTGGCGAGAATCTTCGCTATCATTTTGTACAGGCAGTTGCACAACGAGATGGGTCTAAAGTCTTTAAAAGACCGGGCACTCTGAACTTTCGGGATCAAGGTGACAAAAGTGTGATTGATAGAAGATAGCATTCTGCCTGATATGAAGTAGTCTTCCACTACTGCCCATACTTCATCCTTGAGAATGCCCCAAAATTTTTTGAAGAAGAAGAAGTTGAAACCGTCAGGCCCCGGTGCTTTATCTCCATCCGCTTTCCTGATGACCAATTCCAACTCATCCCTTAGAACAGGTTTGCTTATCCATCGAGCAGCTTCTGGTGAAAGGATTCTTCTGAATATAAACAGTTTGAACTCTGTAGCCTGCGAACCATGAACAAACAAATTAGTATAAAACCTTGTGGCTTCCTCTCGTATGGTGGGTATATCTTCTGAGATGGTATCATTCTCCATCTGTATGGATCTCAAGGCATTTATTCCGCATCTTGCTTTGAAAGCGGAGTAGAAGAAGCGCGAGTTTCTATCCCCCTTTTGAAGCCAATCTACTCGAGATTTCTGCTTCCATAGACTTTCCTCTCGGGCTAAGGATTGTTCCAGCTCTTGCACTGCTTGCTTTTCCATCCCAATCAAGGCTTCATCTCTTGAGCTCATTTGGATTTCACCTTGAATATGCCTCACCTTGAGTTTGATCTCCTCTGCCTTGTTTGCTGTATTTGTATGATAAGCACCAACCCATTCTTTTAAAACTGCTTTCAGATGTTGTAATTTCTTAGTCACTCGGAAAGAAGGATGACCTCTGACTTCTAGCTTCCATGCGTCAGCCACCACTTGTTCTATGCCTGGCAATGAGCTCCAAAAATTAAAGAATTCAAATGGTTTAGGCCCCCAGTTCTTGCTTGGCCCCCAATGCACCACGATAGGCGAATGATCGCTGATTTCTGCAGCTAGAAATT
This sequence comes from Chamaelirium japonicum, assembly GCA_947650365.1. NCBI lineage: Eukaryota > Viridiplantae > Streptophyta > Magnoliopsida > Liliales > Melanthiaceae > Chamaelirium > Chamaelirium japonicum. The sequence goes on along the minus strand of OX393559.1, from coordinate 17,100,150 downwards.
CAGCCCAAGAATCTGGATACGTGTTTCCCCACTCTGTATTAACCACCACTCGGTCAATTTTGTACCAGATTCTGCTATCAGCATCTTGCTTGTTGGACCATGTCCATAAATGCCCTTTAGAGTTCAGATCCCTGAGCTCCGCCTTATATAGGCCCTCATTGAACCTGTCTAATTCTGCTTGGATTGCGGGCCTTCCTCCTAACTTTTCGTTGGAATATCTAATGGTGTTGAAATCCCCTCCTACCATCCAAGGCATCGACTTTATGGGCTGGGTGTCGACGAGCATCTCAAGGTCCTTCCATAGATCCCTTCTCTTTGCTTCAGTATTAGCCCCATATATCACAGAAATGATAATGTTGTTTCGATTCTCAAATTCTGCTAGAACAGTCATATGTTGAGTAGATTGGTGTATAACATCGATTTTCCAAACCGAGTTGTCCCAAAATATTATGATGCGATGTCTTTCTTCATCATTACCATTGCTACACATCCCCCATCCTGTTGGTAGCCTCCTTCTCACCGATTCAATCTTGTTATTTGCCACTTTGGATTCCACTATACCACAAAATCTGGTTTGTTGCTCCTTCAATACTTTCTGTAAGTTAAACATTCTCCCCTCCTTGTTTAATGCTCTCACGTTCCAAATAAGGATGTTCATTTGGACTGTTTGGAAGTGAAATGGACTCTCAGATCCCTCCTTAATTCCCTATCACTAGGAATAGGTTGGCAGCCCTTCTTCTTCGCATTTGGCATCTTCCTATTGCTGCAGGTTTCCTGATTTTTCCTTCCACTATTGATCGCATCTATCTCCTCTAACCATGCTTCGTTCTCAACCGAGAGTCTGTTGGGGACTGATTCAAATATAGTTGCTTCCTGCGTAGCTACATGACCCGATATTATGTTGTCTTTGTCTTTCTGAATAGGCCGAAGCCTCCCTCTCTCTTCCTCTTCGCTCAGTGCAGCATTAGGAACTACTCCCACCTCCATAGCATTAGGAGCAACTCCCAACTCCCTAGTAGTGCTAGTGTCAACCTTCAATCCTTGATCTTCCCTTTCACTTTCCAATCCATTTGAACCCTCCTCACCATTCAACTGATCCTTCTCTCTCAGCTCTCCCCCACTATCAGGACAGACCACATGGTATCCTTCATCCCCTTGCTCTGCATTAGTCTCCAGCATTGACCCTTGTTCCTGCTCAACCATTTGAGCTTCCCTCGTGTCCTCTTCTATCTGACCCTCTTCTAGATCTCCCTTCTCTTCTACCGTCTTATCCTACAGAACTAGATAAGGATTCGAAGTAGCTACCGTCCCCCCTCGTGATTCCTCCATAACTTACCCTCTGCTCGCATCCCCTCTCCCTGCTTCCTCTCGAACGGTTTGCATGACATGAATCGATGTCCTACCCTCCCTTGGTGTTTCATCCTCTGCTTTACTTGGGCTCTCCCTTTCTATTGCTTGCTCTCGTGCCAATTGTTGTAGATCCTTCTGTGCAGCAGGTTGAGACCCTGTTCTATTCGTTTCCGTTGCCTTCGACTGAATTGGTGGCTGTGTGAACTCATGTTGATTCTTCCGTCTATCGACCTTTGGATTTCCTTCTGGACTCGGGTATACTCTTCCTCCGTCTGTGGTCCCAGTAGTTGAGGGGGCAATTGTTTGCGAAGAGGTAGACTTCCTGCAATTCATCTCATTGTGGCCTTTCAACGAACACTTGGTGCAGTAGGGGGGGATGTTTTCATATATAACCTTTTGCCATCTACCTCCATGAGTTCCCATCCCAATCCAGACTTTGTTAGGGAGTTTCTTAGAGATGTCGACCAAGATGCAAACCCGAGCAACACCAGGTCTCGTGGCATTCTTGGTAGGATTATCCACCGAGAGCGGTTTTCCAATCGAACCCACCACGGCAAATAGCAGGGACTCCACAAAGAAATTGTATGGAATACCGGGTAAAGCAATCCAGACCGGAGTAATGGGGGATTCATATCTAGGATCGAAGCCAATATCCCATTTGAACATCTTGAATGCAGTGCCTTTGATGATGAACGATTCCCGAGTCCAAACCTTGACCATGTCGGCCTTGGAGCTTAATCAAAGCATGACATGTTTTGCATCAATGGGGGCAACTTGGAAGGCTGATTCCAATCCCCATAGTTTTGAGATATGGGCTCTGATATCATCAATCGAGGGTCTCGCTGCTGTAAATTTGGCAACAAGAGCTAGGGCTAGAGGTGCTACCGATAGATTGATCTCATGATCTGAAAATTCCACCGCAGGCATTCCCTCCCTGGTTGAGTAGATCCGGTTCTCGATCTCTATGGGGGGATGCCGGAAGGATTGGAGTCCTGCCGTGGCTGCCTGAGCGTAGGTTGGAGGAGTGGGCCGCAAGGGATCAGCTTCTCGGAATGGGGGATCTGGATCTCGGAATGGGACCATGGTTGCCGACAGCCAGGCCCCACCACCTGACCCACCTCCCGATCGCCTGCCTCGGGACCTCGCTGGAGCACCGGCTGCTGCCAGCCGGCGGACCACCGCCGATCTCTGCTTCCAGCCGGCGGACCACCACCGATCTCTTCTGCCAGCCGGCGGACCTATATCACTGTGCCTGATAACCAGGGCTCTCTATGGATTCGCTCTATGTCTCTCTTTACAGTACTTGCATGAAATCTCAGCAAGTACTCAACGCTTCCACATCGGGTAAAACCTTCAATTGACTGTTGGAGGGGTCACGTACGATGGACAAAATCCTCCCTCATAATTCGATCGAATAAAGAAGAATATGAAGTTAAGCATCCAGCATTAACTTCAGAATCTGGCAAGCAAATGAGAAGATTTACTAATAGAGATTTTCTTATTAATCTTGCCTGTGACTAAAATATATGCTCCATGACTACTGCCGATAAGAGAGCGGAATCTCCTTCGATTCCTGCAAACTTTTTGTTTGTGAAGGCAAAGGCCAAAAAAAACTAACTTAAATCAAAATGGCAGAAAGTCAAGCATTTTCATCCCTCAGGATACGATCCAGAAATAAATCTCATATCTAAAGACCGTCGTCCAATTTTCCCATGCAATTGTGGCATGGAAAGATGTTTAACCATTCTTTGAACCGACAGGGCGGGCGCAGAAATTCTTAGAAAACTTGTCGGCCAAGCCCAGCCAACACGGGCACAACAATTATCGGCCGTACCTATCCGACACAAATGCATCAGTGTCGGTTAGACATAACCGACATTAATGGTATTTTCCGGTTAGATATGACCGAAATATCCTGCTTTAGTATCGGTTACACTTAACCGACACTAATGCATAAAAGTCGGATACTTATTACCGATAATGATCGTTAGTGTCGGCTAGATATTGCCGACATTACTGGCCTGTGTCGGTAAAACTTTCCCGACACTGTTGCACTGGTGTCGGTCAGTCCTGGACGACAATGCTGCGTTCATGTTGGCTAGTTCTGGCCGACATTACTGTCTATTGTCGGTTAGGCTTGGCCGACATTGCTAACTTTCAGATTGCTAACTCTGATTGCCCTTCATCACTTTCAATTGAAAATCACAACTAACAAGACAATGATTGTTATAACGACATTCGAATGTAGATCAGTTGTAATGGGATCGAAAGATTCCATAGAATCCAGTTTCGTCTCCGAGTAAGGCCTGATTTTGTTGGATACAAAGAATTTAGGTAGCATCTTGAATCTCATATGATTCTCAACATACCTAACACGCGAATCTCATAGTGAGTCAATTGTATTTTTTACCGATTCAGATGCAGCAGCCGGGGCTTGTTACATTTAAGCCCTTGTAACTGTTGTTGTTGGGATATGATCCATCGTCGTCAATTATGTAACAATCTATCTGGATTTATTTTTGGTAATCGATAAATGAGTGACTAGTAGAAACACAATTGAATTCATTGATAGAATGAAAAAACAAAAGGGATGTAAACACAGACAAACAAATAGAAATAGAAGAGGGAAAGCTCTCAAGGAGTTATGCATTATTTCAAAAAAGATAGTATGTCTATAGATGCTCCTCTCTCCCCTTCGGTACTAAATGTGGTCTTGAAGGTTTCCGCAGCGTAAGGGATTGGTGTTCCAAGTCGATTCCCCAACACTGTGTGCCAATGTTGCATACACAACACTACAACAAAAATTTCTTTTCAGTGGCATAATCGACAGCCAATGTTAAAATGTCTGGTAATGCTATTTTTTAAAAAACTATAATCAGTGGCCTAGCCGTCGATTTATGCCTCAAATGTGATGATCTGAAATTGAGCAGGCTTGCTCGGCAAATTTGATTAAGACCGACACCTTGACCTTCGGCCCACATAGCTTTAAAGACAAAAGCAGCAGACTTAAGCGTCAAATTTTGAGTCTAATGCACCAATTGGCAATTGTGGGGGCTCAAATATATTTGCGGCTTGCCAACGAGTTTAGTCTCACGTCCGAAGGAGACAATGTTGATATATATATATATATATATATATATATATATATATATATATATATATATATATATATATATATATATATATATATATATGGGACAGGTTCAATGGACACTGTTTTTGCACTCAATTTTTTACACCGATTTTCAAACCATTAGATAGAGGTTTCATAATTTTTTGATTTTTTGTGAGCATAATCATCTTGTCTTAGATAACACATCTACAAAAAATCAGCACATTCTAAAGCCTCTAGACTTATTAAATGTGCTCTTCAAATTAACAATTAAAATGGACGGTTGATAAAGCCTTTTAGTTTTGATGTACTTGGAGGCTTTAGAATGTATTGATTTTTTGTGGACGTGCTATCTAAGTCAAGGTGATTATGCTCACAAAAAATCAAGAAATTCTGAAACCTCTATCTAGTTGATTTGAAAATCGGTGTAAAAATTTAAGTGCAAAAACAGTGTCCATTGAACCTGACCCTATATATATATATATATATATATATATATATATATATATATATATATATATATATATATATATATATATATATATATATATATATATATATATATATATATATATATATATATATATATATATATATATATATATATATATATATATATATATATATATATATATATATATATATATATATATATATATATATATGTTGGAGTGTTTGGTTTCACCAATTGCAAAATCAAGCCTTAGTTCGGGTAGTGTCAAGTGTGGGATCAAGTTCGAGTAGATACGAGTCGAGCAGATCTTGGTCGCATGAGAGCTCAAGTTCGGGTAGGTGCAGGTCAAACCAAGTCTTTTGTTGCGAGCATGCTCGAGTCCGAACGGGTGCGGATTGAGCCAAGTCCGAGGAGAATCATGTGTTGGCTAGATTCAGGTCCGTGCCCGGACACCATTTTTAAAAAAAAATTACTGGTTGGGGGCAGCCTAATCCTCCCTCCTCTCAAAGGGGTTCTCAAAAAATCCATTTAAAAAAAATTCAAATAGACCTTGTTTGGTGACCAGACTATTGTATATATGGAAGCAAATTCAGTAGCCAAGGGGGGCTAAGGGGAACCGCCCCCCCCCCAAATAAAATAAAATAAAAACAAAATAATAATAATAATAATGGGTAATTAATTAATTTTAAAAATTTTTGGGTTTGCAAGAGTTGGCAACCATGTCAAAGATGAACCACATGTAAGAAAGCAAATTCGACGATCAACATTGTATATAGCTCTTTAGAATAAGTTAAATGTGGTCAAGTAACCAATATTAGATTATAATCGGTCATTTTCAGCTATCGATTTAGCTCCATTATTGTTAATTAGCGATAAGTCCACCCGAAGAAAAAATATCCTTTTTACCTACACGTGAGCAAGACCCTACATGCAGATATATGTGGGTACTAGTCCGATTCTAACAAAAGCAATATAGCAAACAATCTTCAAAAATTGTTACTTTTTTGCTATAGTGACATCACTGTAGCAAAAAAATTTTACAAAATCTTACCCAAAAAAAATTATTCTTTTTTCTATAGTGAAGTCACTGTAGCAAGAGTAGCAATCTACACAGATTGAGTAACAATCTTGTTGAGTAACATTATCTATAAATTGTTCCTTTTTAGCTACAGTGAACTCATTGTAGTATTGTTTTTATGAGAAATCTTGTTGGGGAAATATTGTTTTGCTATTGTGAAATCATTGTAGTAAAAGAGTAACAATCTTTGCAAATTGAGTAACAATCTTTGAAGAGTAACAATCTGCCCAGATTGTTACTCTTTTGTTACAGTGATTTCACAATGATCGACCGTAGGTGTTGGAAGCTAGGGTTCGGTCATGGTGTTGAAGATGGTAGTGTTGGTTTTTGATGGCCCCTCACGGGAGAGTTACTGAACTAGGTGGACCGGGTTGGTTGTCGCGGTCTTGGTCAAACCGGGCGACTCAAACAAGAGGCTTGACAGGGTTGGTGGTGAACCTGGCCTCATTCTCATGTGCACCCAATAACCAGTGGATACTCTGTTAGGTTGCTTCTACCGGTTGAGCACATCTATTATAAATAGATGTGCAGGGGATGGAGTCCGCATACGCACGTTATTAGAGCCGCCATTTGAATCCAGAAGAATTCAAGAGGACCCATCGAATCCGCGGAAGGCGACAACATGATGAAGATCTTCACCCGGTATTGTGAAGGATTCCTATCATCATCTCAAGAATGTACGTTCTTCATCCACGACGACAAACTCGGTCTATCAATCGGGGGGTGTTCTCGCGTAGAAACCCCAAAGGTTGGTATCAGAGCAAGGTTAAGATCTTGTTCGTCATTCTCGGATGACGATTCCTTGATTGTTCCATCGTTTTCGTCGAGATCTAATCTCGTCGGTGATCTATATGATGATTTTGTTTCCGTTTTTTGGATCGACTCCGGTCGGCCATGGCAATGGGATCTTGATCTCACGTCGGAGATTTACATGAAATCGTTATACCTGTTCTCTGGATTGTCACCGCCAATGGCTAAGGGTTTTCGATCCCAGTGGTAGCCCGACCAGAGACACGATCCAGGGACACAGCAGCACTGCAGCCTGGCAACGGATTGCACCTGATGGGCTCCGGCCGGCGGCCTGCGCGCTTGAGCTGCAACGACGGCGGGCTCCGGCACGCAGCAGCGATGGCGACCTGTGCTTCCGAGCGAGCAGCTGCGCGCGGCGACAGTTCTGGCCGGCGGTCTGCGTGCTTGAGCAGCAGCGGCGGCGGGCCCTGACATGCAGCAGTGACGGCGACTTGTGCTTCCGAGCGGGTGCGCGGCAGTGAGTCGGCACGCGAGATCAGGCGGTGGCTGCGTGTGTGCATGGGGGTGAGGCAGCGGCAGGTGATAAACCCGACAACACATAACCCAACCCGATTACCTATACACCCGATCAGACTTACTGTTATGAAACGGTGGTTGCATCGGATATGGATGCCCACCGGATAAAGACCCCCGGATTCAAGGGATTTAGAGATTTACCCCGTCTCTATCCCTATGGCATATTATGCCTATATATAGGGGCTTTGGTGAATAATAAACAGAGTTTTTTCAACACGTTATCAGCAGGAGCTACCCCCGAGCCCGTGCCCGGCACGACGAGAGAGGGAAGAGATCGGAGAGAGAGAGGGAGAGAAGAAGAGAGATCGGATCCCGGCCATCCCCATCGCCCCATCGTAGAGAGAGAGATCCCGTCTCGTGAGAACTCCGGCTCTCGTCCTCCCCTACTCCGGCTTCGATCACGTGAACAAGGTATGCTTCGAGACCTCTCTTGTCCGCCGTACCACATCACAGTCAGTCGGAGACCCCTCCGACCGTGCCCAGGTCGTCCGGCAACCCAGCCGGCGATCCCGCCGACTCATCTCGAAACCCACAGCCCACCTCAGACCAACCCCGCACGGCAATATTGGCCGCACACGACAGTGGCGATAGGCTCCAGGCGGCGTCCGACGGCGGCCTCCGGGCAAACCCGTTGGGGTCCGAGCGGCGTCCGGCGGTGGGTTTTCCGGCGAACCCATCGGGTACGCGAGCGGCGGCTGCGGGCTGCGCGAACGGAGGCGGAAAGCTGCGCGAGGCCGGGTGTGGGCTGTGCGAGCGGCGGCGGACGACGCACGAGCAGCACGACGAGCTTTTAGGGTTTCTGCGTTTTTTTTTTTCTTTTCTCTTTTCTCGTTTGGAGAAGATGAACAGTGTTCATCCTAGGTTTTTTTAAACCCGATCGACCCGACCCGATATACTTAATGCAGACCCGACTGTATATACAAATCTGACCCGACTGTTATACAGCAGACCCGACCCGACTGCATAGACAGACCCGACCCGTCCATTCTTATATGCACTCACATACATATGATTGACTGATTTGATATACACCGTTAATTTCAATTCTGTTTTGTAAGTCCGATCTATATCCAAACCATTCGATCCATATATAGATCTTGGGTATCCGAACCATTCCGGACGCATCGGTATGGTCAGAATTTGTTATTTCATACATATTATTTATGTATTTAACTGTTTAGCCCCTAAGGGACCAATATGCAATATCTGTTTTACAAATAAGGACAAAATTGTCCTTAATTGTAATAGACTTTATGATGTACTTATATCTTTTGTTTTCTTACATATTCCATGTGCATAAGATGTTATTTTCTTCATTAGATGTACTTTAGGCAATTAGAACCTTTTAGAAAAGCTTGGCAAGGCGCATGACGATTCTATAGAACCCGCTCTACCTTGGCAAGTGGTTTCAAAAAGGACCCTATTAATACCCAGTATTAATAGGCTTTGTACATGATATGTCAAATTGTTTTCTATAATATATCTCTATATGCACATGTGATGAATATGATAATCATAGTAATTAATGAATATATGAACATGCGTGCATACATGAATATATGACTATGGTTAAGATAGATATCTTATATCTCGTAGTGTGTATTAATTTTATCATTGTTAGATAAAATGATTTTCACTATTGTCAGTGCCAATACCGAATATTATTTGTTTATGGACATATGTTGACTAGTTAAAATGATAATCATTAACCTCATCCATAGCCTGTGTGTGAGCTCGGCCCTTGTCAGCCGAGACAGTACAATGTGGCTATGGATACATCTTAACTAGTAGTTCCATAACGGTTAGGATTTCGATGTTCATAGAATCCGATAGTCTTTAATCTATCAATTAACTAGGCTCCTATCCCGTCCCCAGTTGTCAAACCTTACAAAGTTGGAGTTCGCCGCACTTGATGTTAACGACAATAATTACTTAGCATGGAGGCTAGATGCTAAGCTCCATCTACAATCAATCAAATTGGGTAAGGCGATTATACAGCCTACAGGCACGGAAAGCCTTAGTCCTGAAGACAAGGCTAAAGCGACAATCTTTCTGCGTCGTCACCTACATATAGACCTGAAGAACGAATATTTAACCGTTGAAGACCCCTTAGTTCTGTGGGAATCCCTACGGGATAGATATGATCATCAAAGGGCTGTCATCCTTCCAGCAGCGAGGAATGAATGGATAAACCTGCGCTACCAAGATTTTAAATCGGTCGCAGAATATAATTCTGCAATGTTTAACATCGTGTCCCGACTTGAGCTATGTGGAGAGCCAGTTACCCAAGGACAGATGATCGATAAGACTCTATCCACCTTCCATGCAACGAACGTCCTACTGCAACAACAATATCGGGAGCGAAACTTCCAGAAAATATCAGATCTGATTTCGGTACTCTTAGTTGCAGAGGAGAACAATAAAGTTCTTATGAAGAATCACAACTCCAGACCAACTGGAGCATTGGCGTTCCCTGAAGCGCATGCCAATGAAGGATACCACAGAGGTAGAGGCAGATGAAGGTTTGGAAGAGGTGGTCGCCATAACCACTCTGGCAGAAGTGGCAGGGGCGACAGAGGTGGCAACCCCAGCAGAGGAGGCTACCGAGGTAGAGGCAGGCGTGGCCACCCCAGCAGAGGTAGACTCAATCCGCAGCAAAATACAAATTTCAAGAAACAGAGTAACAAGCCCTGGCACGCAGAACAAGTGACGGAAGACTCTCCTTCTAATATGTGGCCTACAGACACTTGTTTCAAGTGTGGGCATGAAGGCCATTGGTCTCGCAACTGTCGTACATCTAAAGAAGAGGTGGCAAACTTTCAAGCATCACAGAAAGCTGAGGGTAATGCAGTGTTTGACCTCGATAATGATGACCTCCTTGAAGATGAACTCAATGAGATGCAAGGATAAACCAAGCTCACAACTTCTGATTTCTTCAACGACAACTAGGGGGGACAGGATATTTTGAGTGATAAACTGCTATCGTTTATTAGAATAACTGTTTGATTTCTAGTAGTTAATATTTCATTTGCTTGTTAGACTGTCATATCATTTATTTTTATAAGAACAGTTATTTGCTTTATTATAGTTGATAATTCGGTTTCTTGATATCTTTTAGATCTCTTTTATTAAATATTTCTCATTTCTTATAGAATCTAAGGGAGACATGTATATAGACTATAGCTGACCTCGCTCGGATAATAGAAGGCTCCGGTAGAGCACACCTGTGTTACTTAATGGAACCCATATCTTTATACAATCTGCCATATACTCTAGTAACTCTAAAAGAAACTTACTCAGTTTCAAAGATATAAGAATAAATGGGTATCACATAGAAACCCTGAGCGAGGGGAACAATGAATTCTTATGTATAACCTCTAGTGTTGGAAACCAGAAGTTTACTCTAGAGAAATTCTCCAATCTATCCTTAGGGATATACGTCACCCACATTGGGATTGTTGAGTCACATGAAAACATGAGCTAACAGCTCAGTACTAATCCAAGACAAATAGTGAGCCAGGAGCTCCATAATCCTATAATTTTTAATATCTGGCATGATCATCTAGGATATCCTAGGACAATAATGATGAAAACGATCGTAGAAAACTTTTGTGGTCATTCCTTAGCACATTATCAAATATTTAGAACCCTTAACATGTGATATTTTTACCGCAAGATTTGCGGATTGTCACATTGATGAGACAGTCTTCCCGTCGTTAGGGGGAGATAAGAAAGATAATAAACGTCCTGTCCAAGAAGGAACGACGTGAATTATCGTGGAATTCTTCCATTCTGTCTCATCTAGACCCCAGGACTCCCCAATGTAAGCATGACGTTAGGAGAATGGCAGTAAATGAGTCTGACACACGCCAGAAGCGTGGCAGACCTATAGGTTCCAAAGATTTAGCTCCCTGGAAGAGGAGATTAAATAGCATATCACACCATACAGCTCCTGAAGAAGCTGTTCTTAATATAAACTCTCCTGAAGAGAGGATTCATGACGGTCCGGAAGATGTCATGAATCAAAAAAATCCAATTTCCCCAAATTAAAGCATATCGCTCCGGAAGAGGTTATGCCCCAGATCCTAGAAGAGACTGGGAAAGAGGTACCGGTACCCAACAATGATGAGATATCTGTGTTCTACACATACTCAGGGGAAATATGGAATAGAAAAGAAATAGTCGTTGATGATATATTTTTATATACTACGACAAATGAGATAATGAAGGGTGATGATAATGATACTAAACCATGTAAAATCCCTGAAGGATTTGATTTACCTATACGGTAACCTAGACAGTGAAATATATATAAAAATCCCTGAAGGATTTGATTTACCAAACTCCAAATCTAGAAATACGCATTCAATTAGATTAAAACGAGCATTGTACGGTCTGAAACAATCCAGAAGATTGTGGTACAATCGGCTCAGTAAATATCTGTCTAGGAAAGGCTATAAAAATGATATTATATGCCCATACGTATTTATTAAGAAATCCCAGAATGGATTTGCAAAAGCAGCAGTAAATGTAGATGATATAAATCTACTAGGATCTCCCGAAGAGATTGAGAAGACTGCTGGCTATCTTAAAAGGAGTTTGAAATGAAAGACCTGGATGAGTCAAATTTTGCCTCGGCCTGCAGATCGAACGCAATAAGGATGGGACCTTAGTCCATCAAACAAAATATACTGAAAATCTCCTGAAGAGATTTAATACGGATAAGTGTTATCCACATGTAAGGTCTTTAGATGTTAACAAAGACCTATACAGGCCTAGAAAAGGAAATGAAGACGTCTTGGGTCCTGAAGTACCCTGGGTCCTAAAGTACCCTGGGTCCTGAAGTACCCTATTTAAAGTGCAATAGGTGCAATTATTTATTTATCTCAATGCACTAGATCTGATATTCCATTTTCTGTTAATCTACTTGTTAGATATATTTCTGCATCTACACATAGATATTAGAATGGTATAAAGCACACATATTTAGATAGCTAAAGGGGACATTTGACATTGGTTTATACTATTCATGTAAAAGGACTAACCCAATTGGATATGCAGAATCAGATTATTTATCTGATCCCCATAAAGGGAGATCACAAATATGTTATGTGTTTCTTAAAAGTAATGCAGCATGCCTAGATCAAATTCAAAGTGGCTTCATCAAAGGCGACTCTCCCCGAAATTCTTCTGCACCCATGAACTTCAAGAGAATGAAGAGACTATTATAAAGCAGGAGAAGTCAACTGAGAACCTGACAGATCTCTTAACTAAGGCGCTTCCAAAGTCTACAATCCAGAAGTTGGTGCATCAGATTGGCATGAGGAGACTTCACCAACAGAGCATGTGAATTTTATTTTAAATTGATGTATTAACAGGGTGGGAAGTAGCATCTTAAATGTATTAGGGGGAGGGAGTATTTTTCTTTTGAAGATTGATGTAAGCAATGCTTGTAATAGAATGTAGGATAAAGATGAGGGGGAGCATCCTGCAGATGCAGATGGAGACATCCTGAAGAATGTCTTTTGCGCATTGTACTCTTTTTCCTGCGATGAGGTTTTTTCCCACAGGGTTTTCCCATCGAAAGGTTTTAATGAGGCAGTGTAAGTCGCACCCACTAAGATTCCAGAAGAATCTGAGATTCCAGACGAATCTGTTCCTGAAGAACTATGTTCCTGAAGAACTACGTTCCTGAAGAACGCGTTGTACTCTTTTTCCTTCACTAAAGGTTTTGTCCCATTGGGTTTTCCTTAGTAAGGTTTTAACGAGGCAATGTTTTGAAAAGTGGGCATCCAAGGGGGAGTGTTATGAAACGGTGGTTGCATCGGATATGGATGCCCACCGGATAAAGACCCCCAGATTCAAGGGATTTAGAGATTTACCCCGTCTCTATCCCTATGGCATATTATGCCTATATATAGGGGCTTTGGTGAATAATAAACAGAGTTTTTTCAACACTTACATTGTTTTCTGTTTTGTTTTATTATTGGGTTTCAAAACCCGACAACACTAAACCCGACCCGGTTTCATTCTGGGTCCGATCCGAGACACATGCCAAGCCCGAGACAGGAACAGACCTGAGCCTAGCCTAGGCCCGATCTAAACCTGAGCCTAGATCCTGGTTCAGGCAGGCCCGGGCCCAACATGGGCCCAGATCCTGGTTCAGTCTGTCTTGATGTTGTTTATTTAATTTCTGTTTAATCTGGGCCGTTGGTTTTAGTCCTGTGAATCTAGGTCCAATCAGGGTCCTATCTGATCGATCCATATATGGATCTTAGCTAATTGGATTGTTCCGAACATATCGGTATGGTCAGAGTTTATAGATTCTGACTGTTTTGTAACTTTCTGCATATATGATTCTAATAACAATATTTTAATATTCTAGTATGTCATCTTGTGCCAATTTTAAATTATTGAGTATATCACATGTTTAAGGTGGTTATGCTGCAATTATAAATATGCCTTGATGATATTAAAAGTTTCTTGCTTCCCTACAAGTAGGCACATTCATATTAAATGTAGTAAACAATTGATGACTACCATTGAATCTTGTAGGGATAGAAATTATATTGGTTGTACATATTAGGTCTTCCATGGGGTTTAGAGAAGACCAAGTGACTGTTGAGGCTCACTTTCGAAATAAGTCAGATTTGCCCACATGTAGGCGGCTCATGGACACTGTGGGTAGTCAGATTGGAGGGCTTCCACTAGGGTCACTAGACATCCTATTGTACTAGGGTTTGATTCTGCCCAAAGGTGTTTCAGACTACTGAGTGCAGTATAATGAGCAGAATAGTAGCCTGTGATTAGGAAAGATAGGATAACATTTCTGCCCAAACGTATTGGATAGTGTCCGACTCCATCCAATTACAACTGACTAGGTTTGTACATGTTTGTATACGTGACTTGGGAAACTGAAACACATCAAAGGATCTGGCCAAAGCTGAGTCTTGATGGTGTGATGGAGTTGTCCTAGAAGAGAACTTAGCATATGAAGTCCTCTTCGGTTGATTTGAATCGTAACCCCTAATTCAAGTCGATATATATTTGTGATTAGTATTGAAACTGTCATTTATTCGGAACCCTCTCTCCAGAGAAGGATACAATAGTTATTTCGATGTATCTAGCTGCTATTGAGATCTTGAATGGCTCTGATGATTCATATGGGAAGATGAATATTGAAAATTTGCTAGGATGTATGAATTGTGACTTTGTATTTATATAACCAAAGTTCGTAGAGCTTATAGATGCTTCTACTGAGACCCGATAGACTCACTTTGCTAAGTGGGAGAAAATAAACCGTCTCTCTATGATGATGATCAGGGTCATCCTTAGCGAGGAGCTACAAGGTGGCATTGCCATGCCAAAATCGAGATTGTAGTCGAGTTGATAACATTGTTGAAGAGATAGTTCATGGGGACCAATGAGTCCCTATTGTACAATAATATGCTTCAGATTATGAGTCTGAAGTATGACAGCAATGCCAGTGTTCGTAAGTATATTCTCAAGCTCACAAAGTTGGCCATAAGCATTAGAGAGTAGAGTCTTCAGCTTGAAGAAAAGCTTCTAGTTTTTTCATTACATTGATCTCCCTCCCAAAGTCTTTTTGACACTTTTGAGGTGAATTATAATGCCTAGGAGACCTAATGGGACCTCAATTGGCTTATCACCCTGTGTGTCGCTGAGATTGAGCGACTAAATGGAGTGAAGAAGGGACATGAGAATCTTAGTTTTGGTGGTTCTAGGACCAAGATTTTTATAGCAAACATTGGTCTGTTATGAGTCCAATACCGTAGATATACCGTCAGGTTCTTGGTGGGTTGACTCAGAAGCTTCTATTTGTATGTCCCATATTTTGTATGGGCTCAGAAGCGAAAGAGGACCCAGACTGGAAGATAGGTTTTTTCCTTGGCAATGATTGCTCGATGAATATAGTGGCGGTTTGCTGCTACTAGTTGGTGTTGGACTAAGGTCACATTTAGTGTTAGAGGACACTTTCTACCTTTCAATCTGGTTAGAAGCATTCTTGTCTAGCAATGGATTCTGTTGTGCTTTGGCATAAGAGACTAGGCCACATCTCTAGGAAGAGATTAGAGGCCTTGGTGCAAGATGAGATTCCATCTAGTCTGGACTTTTCAGACTTTGGTACTTATGTGGACTGCCTCAGAGGGAAGATGACTAAGCAGAGAAAGCTAATAGCTACCAGAGCTTGTGAGCACAAAAATTATACCGAACCGAACCAGAACCGCATGGGCCCTCGCAACGGCCCAAGTGGATAAGCTCGTCCAGGCTTATGGGCCCACTTTTCAGGTCCCGCAAATCAAGCCCTCTCCATTATTGGGCCCGAATAATGGCCTAATAAGGGTCCAGTAAGGAGGTGTTGGAATTAAATCCTATTATCAGAATCGCAGCGGAAGCAAAAAGATAGATCCTAAGATCTCATGGTGTATGTTTTATTACAATTAATTCTACAAAACAATCTACATGCAAATCTATGATCTTAGCATATGTGTGGACACCCTAGAGACATACTACAATCTATGGAAGACATGCATGCATCTAGTTAGGTGTTTAAAACCATCATATCTTATGGATATATGATCCAAAGAGAACAGAATGATGATGAACCACATGTGAATCGAAAGAGAAGCTGTCGGTTAGCACCTTGTCCTTTGCGAAGGGAGGAATCCTCAAATTCCTATCTCTGAGTGAACGGAATACGAGCCGACGAAGGAATACGTTGCGAAAATGATGGCGAGACACGAGATCTCCTCCTTCCTTTTTATACGTTGCGAAAATGATGGGGAGAGCCTTAGGGTCGGCCTCTCCTCCTATTCCTTCTTATAGGGTCGATCTCCTACTTTCACATGCAAGCTAGGGCCGGCCCCTATAGGATAGGGAAGAGGGATAAAACAAGTCAGTTAGGGCTTCCTTTATCCATTTGATACTTCGGACGAAAATGCCTTTATATCGATACACCACTGATAAAGAGATAGAGTAAGGTACACTTATCATAATCAAGTTCCGTCAGTGCCTATGAGCTCCTGGAATTATTCCACTTATTTTAAGATCCATGTTCAATATGTTCTGATCCATATTTTAGTATTTACCAAAATACCGCTATGGCCCTTAACACATGTGAATTAGGTTATTAGGCTTCGAGCTTGCGCTCTATCGTGCTACTTCGCATCCAACGTGTCTAACTAGGTCGAGAAATAATTCTTATACATAATGACAGGATGGAACCTTCAGGATTCAAGATCTCTAGCTCCAACTAGATCCCTGATTAACTGTTTCGGTGACACACCGAAAGTTCCGCTAATCAGCCCTAATCTGATCGCGTAGCCACCCAAAGTGCAACACGAGTTGAACTCTAGTGATCCTAAACATATATTACTCCCTCATAACCCTGTTCACTACTATACTATGATAATCCTTAGTCCCCCCTATTACTGGTGCCATGATTCGACTCGGGTGGTGGGTAGCACTGTCAGACCCCGATCAATCATCTGACTAGGATTTGATATCTAGCTTCCGAAAAGTCGTTAGTCATACTGACAACCACTAGGTCTGGATTAATTGTGTGGACAGATTGACTCATCAAAACACACCCATCCAATACTGAATGTCGGATAACTTGTAGGGATTGCATGCCATTCTAGCGCCATTCGGGTAACCCAACGTACCATGGTATTGGATTATGATAGGTTCGTATATGTTGGCACATCAAAGCACCACTCAACTAGTTGTCTCAGTATACATGGTCTCTCAGGATTAAGGACATATTGTCTATAGTAGTAAGACGATTTATACACCAGTGTCTGAATCATTGAACTGTGCACCATCTTGGTTCATGTTCAACACAATCATCGTGCTTGGTCAGGTGAATGGGAATCCCATATTCCCATGATGGAGACTTCACCACATCATCTACCTGCCAATAGCTTATTCTCGGTGATGCGACCGACATCACCAAAGCTATGAACTAGTTCTAGGTCTACGTAGAACCAGTTCACTGAGTCCCCCAAGCATGGATCCACCATACGCCTCAGTGGCCTACTGTGTTCCATAGGGTCCTTTATTATATATGAATTAACATACAGCAAAGTAGTATTCTAATTAAAGCAATAACCAAAGCCATCTTTATTAATGTTAATACAGAAAATCCACGCTCATGATACATGAGCTACAATAATTTCCCACTAGGCCTAGAGGGGAATAACAGTCTTTAACTCCCATGGCATCTACGTGCTACTCAAAAGCCTTGGTTTGTAACGCCTTTGTGAAAGGGTCCGCCATGTCATTTGCAAACGCCACCTGAGTCACTGCAACCTCCCCTCGCTTCTATAAGTCCCGGATACTATAGTATTTTTGCTTAATATGCTTACTCTTCTGATGATATCTTGGCTCTTTGGATTATGCTACTGCTCCACTATTGTTGCAGTAAAGGACAATATGATCTTGAGCTCCTGGTACACATCCTAAGTCTGTAAGGAACTTCTTGAGCCACACCGCCTCCTTGGCTGCCTCGCACGTCGCAACGTACTCAACATCTATCGTCGAATCCGTAATGTATCTCTACTTCATGCTCCTCCAACTGACAGCTCCTTCTCCCAATAAAAATATAAACCCTGACATCGATCTTTTAGATTCCGGATCTGTTGCAAAGTCATAATTCGTGTATCCAATTGGCGTCGGTTCCTGTAAAGAGTAAACTAACTCATAATCTCTCATTCTACGGAGATACTTGAGTATAATTTTCATGTAGTCCAGTTCCCTGGATACGGATTTGACTGATACATTCCCATCATGCCTACTACATAGCATATATCTGGTCTCGTGTACTGCATGGCATACATCAGACTCCCTAGAGACGAAGCATAAGGTATCTTCTGTATCTCTGCCTTCTCCTCAGGATTCTTAGAACCTTGATCCTTGGATAATTTCATTACATATCTGAATAAAATTAGTCCCTTCTTGGAGTTATGAATACTGAATCAGACCAAGATAGTATATATGCAGGCTGACTGTGATAGCGAGATAATCTTGTTCTGGCGATCTCGAGTTACCTTGATCCCCAGAACATAACTCGCTTCATCCATGTCTTTTATGTCAAATTAAAAGGATAACCACACCTTCACTGTAGACAATGTTTCAATATTATTTCCAATGAGCATGATATTATCTACGTAAAGAACTAGAAAAACTATTGTAGTCTTATCCCGCCTTTTATAAACACATAATTCATCCACATTCTGTTCAAATCTATAAAACTGGATAGCCTGATCAAAATGCATGTCCAACTTTTGGAAGCTTGCTTCAGTCTATAAATAGACTTTTGCAACTTGTATACCAGACTTTCCTGACCTTTTGCGACAAAGCCTGGAGGCTGAGACATATAGATGTCTTCTTCCAAATCCTCGTTGAGGAATGCTGTCTTGATGTCCATTTGCCAAATCTTCCAATCATAATAGGCTGCAATGGACAAAAGAATCCAGATAGACTTAAGCATAGCCACTGACGAAAAGGTTTCGTCATAGTTGATCCTTTCTCGCTGGGTATAACCCTTAGGGACTAGTCTAGCTTTATAAGTCTCAACGGTACCATCCGGTCCTCTTTTTCTTTTGTACACCCACTTACACCCGAGTTTTGGGACATCGATGTCAGTTCCACCTTCATGGCTTTCTGTCATACTGCATGGTCAGAGGATACCATTGCTTTGTCATAGTTTAGAGGATCATCCTCTTGAAACTCTGGATCCACCAAGAAGGTTTCTCCAATATATCTATCAGGAGCTTTTGTGGTCCTCCCACTGCGGCGAGCCTATGGTGGTTCTATAGGAGTCGATTTTACAGTATCGTTGACTCAGTGGTATCAGCTCCTACTATGTTTTCTGTCTGTATACTCCTATCAGTACCAAGAAATTCTTCAAGAACTACTTTACTGGTGGGCTTATGGTCTATTAAATAATCTTGCTCCAGGAATATGGTATTCGTCGAGACGATAACCTTTCTATCCTCAGGATTATAAAATAAACCACCCTTTGTCCCTTTTAGATACCCAATGAATAGATATACCTTAGTCTTTGACTCTATTTTATCTCGCTTGTCATTCCGCATATGTGCTGGACAACCCCAAATCCTAAAGTATTGCAGGTTTGGCTTTCGCTTCAACCATAGCTCCTAATGAGTCAGAGGTATTGATTTTGATGTAACAAAGTTCAAGGTATATGCTGCTGTCATTAGGGCATATCCCTAAAAACTAGATGGCAATATTGCATAACTCATCATAGTCCGAACCATATCTAATAAAGTTTGGTTTCTTCTCTCAGACACGTCATTTTGTTGTGGTATCCCTAGTGCAGTCAACACAGTCAACTGGGATATGATTCCATACTCACAAAGATACCTAATAAATTTATCCGATAGGTATTCACCTCCTCAGTCCGATCAAAGAGACTTGATACTTTTACACGTCTACTTTTTATCTTCAGTTCTGAACTCGATGAACTTATCAAAGGATTCAGACTTTCGCCGCATTAGGTATATGTACCCAAACCTCGATTGATCATCTGTGAAGGTGATGAAATACTCGAAGCCTTCTTTAGCACGGACACTTATGGGTCCATATACATCAAGGTGTACTAACTCCAATACCTCCTGAGATCTGCTACCCTTGGCTTGAAAAGTTCTTTTAGTCATCTTGCCTTCCAAGCAAGACTCATACGTTAGTAGGCTTTCTGAAACATCTGGACTCAAAAGTCCTGCTTTAACCAACCTGTTGAGGCTATGTGTCCAAGCCTTAAATGCCAACGGAGTGTTGGATTATCTAAGGGATCTTTTTTTTAGATGAATTAATCATACAGGCTTTAGTTATGTTATCTTGCTTATGAGTGGAGTTAATTACATAAAGATCATTATGTGTCTTTTCCTTACAAACAAAGGAACCATTCAATTTAATTGACACACCAGAAGCATCGAATAAAAATGAAAAACCTTTATTATTTAATAAGAAAATAGAAATTAAGTTTCATCACAAGAACGGTACATAAAGTATGTCTCTAAGTTATAAACTTCTTCCATCAAAAAACATCAAGATGATATCTCCAACTGTTTTAGCCTCTACCACGGCCTCGGTTCCCATGCTCAAGATGATCTCCCCATCACCCAGTTTTCTTATCTCCTTGAACCCCTGTAAATTATTGCAAACATGATTAGTGGAACCAGAGTCCATAATCCATGAGACTGGAGAACAACTGGATGCTACAAGGGATTTTACTATGTGGATTTGAGAAATACCTGTTTCAGCCTTCTTAGGAGCCGCGCAGCAGTTACCCTTCCAGTGTCCCTTCTTACTGCATCGGAAATATTTTCCTTTGGGCTTCGTCCGACCATCCTGCTTAAGAACCTTCAACTGTATCTTGCCTACCTTCATAGACTTCTTAGACTTTTTTTTTCTGAAACTTGCCTTTGGCTTTTAGAGAGGACTTTCACTCTACGTTCAGGGATTAGGCACCTGCCTTAATCCTGTCCTCTGCCTCCAGGAGTGTCACTAGGAGCTCTGCATTAGTCATCTCCAACCGGTTAAGGTTAAAGTTGGTAATGAAGCCCTAAAACGTTCCTGATAGATACGTAAGAAAAATATCGATCTAGATCCCTGCATCCAAGATGATATCAAAGGAACCAAGTTCATTCACATAGCCAAACAATATCAGCATATGATCCCGAACTAAAGTCCAGTCTACCATCTTTGTAGACACTAATTTCTTGATGATCAGGTAACGAGTTATCCAACTATGACTCTCGAATATTTCTTTTAAATAGAGCATAATGTCTGAAGTGAAGGCCATGACTTCGACTTGATTCCAAAGGACGGTCTACAAGTATGCCATAATATCACATTTGTACATCTCATCAGCGTTTAGCCAGTCGTTTTATTCCTTCAACTGGGCCTCAGTAGAACTTGGTCCCGGTATGGCCGGTTGAGGGGTACTTAGGGCAATCGAGTGTTTGCCAACCCTTAGGACGAGCATTAGGTTACGCTTCCAGTCTTAGTAGTTTGGTCCTGTAAATTTGTTATCATTAAGGATGGAGGCAAGGGGGTCAAGCTTGGTCATATTTTCTGTAAACAATGGTTCAAGGCAAAAATTAGGGTCTACTACAATCTATTTTATAGAATTTAAAAATAGATAATGTTTATACCAGCCACTATATCTTCACCACCTCCAGTGGAGACATCTAGGAATCAAAATTCCCTAGGCTCGAGCACTGAGACTATCGGTCTTGAATTGGAGATAGCATCTCGGTAAGAGCATGCAATCGCTTCTGCCAACGGGGTATTTACGACTCATTCTTCATCAGAATTACCCACGACAAACTGATAGACCTCCCAGTCATCTTTTGGCCAGCTTTATGTGACCCGTCATGCACAGCAACGATGGCTTCACACAAGCTTCTGGATGCTACCCCTAATCTACATGGTATCGGTAGGGGAGTTCATAGGCACCTGCGGTGCAGGAAAAAACCGTCACCCACTGGTATCCTCTATGTCCCAAAGGAAACTACTAGGTGAACCAGTATGGAAGGAAACATAGCTCTCAGCCGGTGGGAATATCGAACTGCGTACCTCCCACCAAGACCCTTAGCTGGTTGATTATGGAGACCAAGGGCTCCCTTTTGGAGGAAACCACTTACACATCCCTTCTTTATAAGGTTTTATGCATGCCTAGAAAGATTACGACCTCCTAGATCTAGACCCTGGTCTACTGTGCTCCCACTAGGATTATAAATCTTCCCGCGAAGTATTAGTACCCTTGAAAAATATCATATTCCCTACTTTGAATACTTAGTTTTCAACTTTCTCAAAAGGATCACATTACAAAGATTCCAAGGGTCCCGATACTTCACTAGTTTGCTCACAATCCTAAGATCTGAAGCCTAGCCTAAGGTCAACGTGGTAAGGACTCCAACTAGCATGACTCCTCGTTCATAATTTGATATCTGATGTCATAGTAGACCTTATCTCATTATAGGTTTTGATGCTGGCCAAATAGGGACATCCGACAACCTCCGTCGGATCTCAACATAATGATGGCATAACCAAATCATGATGAGTTCACACTACCATCAAGCGTCAACTAGAAACGGGTATCACTTAGTGGAATCCTAACCCAACTTGGTCGCCAGGACCATGTGGGAAAAGGGTATCCCACTAGGGTTACCATACTTCTTATGGGATCATTAGTCATCTCTAAAATAAATCTAACACTGCGTCTATCTCGGTGCACAGTACTCGGCTGAATCAAGTTCAGGGTCCAACCCTGAACCTGAATAGCACAGTAACGATCTCATGTTCTTCCATTCTGCACAATCTCCTAACGACGATCCCGATTATCGCCAACGTGCACGCTTTCACCAGATACTTGCACTTCATAGTACCGCTTGCCCGAACAGTGGATGTAGCATCTTTGATCGCTTATCTTCTTCCTGTGACCAAAAAAGTAATACGCTTCGAGCAATTGCTCGTTCGTATACAATTTCGCTAGAAAAAAAAGAAACAATCCTAGAAACATGGCCAGGGAACCGAGGGTGGTCAACCTCTACCCCCGCCCATCTAGAGTCTTAAAATCCACAAGCACAATAATAATCAATGCAAAAAATAAATCCGGGGTCCGACCCTCGAAGTCATGCAATCACAGATTATTATTTAACGTGACACCTGCAAAGAGACAATACATAGCACAATCCATATGCATGATCTACGATGAACCCCGAAGTAAATATATGCCATTATATATTCATATGATGTTTTCACGAATTCATGCATGAAACATACAACAAAACGTGCTCTGATACCAATTGTTGGAATTAAATCCTATTATCAGAGTTGCAGCGAAAGTAAAAAGATAGATCCGAAGATCTCATGGTGTATGTTTTATTATAATTAATTCTATAAAATAATCTATATGCAAATCTATGATCTTGGTATATGTACGGACACCCTACGATCTACGGAAGATATGCATGTATCTAGTTTGGGGTTAGAACCATTATACCATATAGATCTACGATCCGAAGAGAATAGAACGATGATGAACCGCACGTGAATCACAAGAGAAGTTGTCAGATAATACATTGTCCTTTGCGAATGGAGGAATCCTCGAAGTCCTATCTCTAAGTGCAAGGACTACGAACCGACGGAGGAATACATTGCAAAGATGATGGCGAGCCATGAGATCTGTGACGATCAAGATCCAATAGACCAAGAGCCAAGAGCCAAGACTCCTAAGGCTGGAATGCCAAGATGGATGAGGTGAGGTGTACAAGGTCATGAGTTAGCTCCACATCGCTTGGAGAGAAGGAGATCCTGAGCTACTTATATAATTTTCCCTCCCAAACATAAAAGACATATTTTAAAGCCGTGTGCCGCTACGGATTTTGTACGAACTCCGTAGTGAAGTGTGCTCGGGCGAGAGCAGTACTAGGATACGTGAGCTCCCTAGGAAGTTCTCGTACGGGCATGGGCAAAGCGGACAAAATCTTGTATGTTTGGGGCGGATGTTAAAAAATGGTATCAGAGTCGGTTCTCCTCGAGATGGGGGGTCTAACCCTACACGAGGACGTGTAGCCCCTAAGGAGGGTGGATTGTGACAACCAAGATCAAATAGACCAAGAGCCAAGAGCCAAGACTTCTGAGGCTGGAATGCCAAGATGGATGAGGTGAGGTGTACAAGGCCATGAGTTAGCTCCACATCGCCTGGAGAGAAGCAGATCCTGAGCTACTTATATAATTTTCCCTCTCAAATATAGAAGACACGTTTTAAAGCTGTGCACTACTATGGATTTTGTAAGAACTTCATAGTTAAGCGTACTCGGGCGAGAGCAATACTAGGATGGGTAACCTCCCTGGGAAGTTCTTGTGCTGGCACAGGCAAAGCGGACAAAATCTTGTATGTTTGGGGCGGATGTTACAAGATCTCCTCCTTCTTTTTCTCTCTTCTTCTATCTCTTTCCTTCCTTCTTCTTCCTTTTTCTTCCTTGGACGAAACTTCAAAGAGGGAGAGAGGAGAGGGGGGTCGGGTTTTTGGAGAAGGGAGAGACTTAGGGCCAGCCTCTCCCCCCTATTCCTTCTTATAGGGCCGGTCCCCTACTTGCACAATCAAGCTAGGGCCGACTCCTATAGGATAGGGATGAGGGGGGAGGGATAAAGCAAGTCGGTTAGGGCTTCCTTTATCCGATAGACACTTCGGACAAAACTGCCCTTATGTCGGCACACCGCTGATAAAGAGATAGAGTAAGGTACGCTTATCGAAATCGAGTTCCGTCAGTGCCTATGAGCTTCTGAAATTATTCCACTTATTTTAATATCCATATTAAATATGTTCAGAGCCATATTTTAGTATTTACCAAAATACCCCTTATGGCCCTTAATATATGTGAATTAGGTTTTTAGGCTTCGGGCTTGCGCTCCATCGCGCTACTTCGCATCTAACGTGTCTAACCAGGTCAGGGAACAATTTCTATACGCAACGATAAGGTGGAATCTTCAGGATTCAAGATCTCTAGCTCCAACCGGATCCCTGATTAACTGTTCCAGTGGCACACCGAAAGTTCTGCTAATCAGCCCTAATATGAGAGTGCGACATGAGTTGAACTCTAGTAATCCTAAACTTATATTACTCCCTCGTAACCCTATTCATTACTATACTTTGATAATCTGTAGTCCCTTCTATTACTGGTGCCATGATTTGACTCTGGCGATGGGGAGCACTGTCAGACCCCATCGCGCTAGGGGTGAGCGTCGGTTTTGTCGGTCGGTTTCGGTGTCGGTTTTGTCGATTTTATTTTTTTTCAGTTTTCAAAAAATCAAAACCAAAACCGAAACCGAAATGGTCGGTTTTTGTAGGTTCGGTGTGATCGGTTTTCGGTTCAGTTTCGGTTAATATGAGTTATGCTAGAACCCTTGGCTCTTGAATCTTAATCGTCAGTTCATCACAAATAAGTGGATGATTAAGTTCTTACATAGTGCCAAAATGAAAGTTCAAAGCAAAATCAACCGACGTTCACTCTTTTGAAGCATTGTAGATCTAACATAATTACTTCGTACTTGCACTTACTGGAAACAAAAGTATTATGGCCGTTATGTTTATGATTTAAGAAGTCGGGTCGTTTTTTCGGTTTCAGTTCGGTGTTTCATACCCGGGAACCGAAACCGAAACCGATTTAATCGGTTTTGTCGGTTCGGTTTGTTTTCGGTTCGGTTTGATGTTCGGTTCGGTTATTTCGGTTAAATTTTGGTCGGTTTCGGTTCGGGTCGGTTTTTGCACAGCCCTACATCGCACTACTGACAACCACCAGGCCTGGGTTAATTATGTTGACATATTGACTCATCAAAATGCACCCATCCAACATTGGACGACGTCGGATAACCTGTAGGGATTGCATGCCACTCTAGCGCCAGCCGGGTAACCCAACGTACCGTAGTATTGGATTATGGTAGGTCCACACACGTTGGCACATCAAAGCACCACTCAACTAGTTGGCTCAGTATACATGGTCTCTCAGGGTTAAGGATATATTATCTATAGTAGTAAAATAGTTTATGAACCAGTGTCTGAATCACTGAACTGTGCACCGTCTTGGTTCCGAATCAACACAATCATCGTGCTTGGTCAGGTGAATAGGAATCCTATGTTCCCATGATTGAGACTTTACCACATCCTCTACCTTCCAACAGCTTATTCTCAGTGAACCGATCCGCATAGCTGTGAATTAATTCTAGGTCTACGCAGAACCGATCCACTGGGTCCCCTAAGTATGAATCCATCATGCGCCTCAGTGGCCTACTGTGTTCCCTAGGGTCCTTTATTATATATGAATTAATATACACCAAAGTAGTATTCTAATTAAAGCAATAACCAAAGTCTTATTTATTAATGTTAATACAGAAAATCCATGCTCAGGACACACGAGTTACAACAGGAGGCCCAAAACCAGTACTACATCATCATTGTCATGTCATCATTGCCATATTGGGCACATGTCTATGCTATATTTCTCAACTCGGCCAACTCGGGCCTAAACCTATATTTCTCGGTAGCAAGCAATGACCATAGGCCTGCTGTGTGTGTTTGACAGTTCTTGGCCGTGTTGAGCCAGTTGGAGACGGAGCGAAGGTCGCCTTGCCGAAGCCCGTGTTCGACAACCAGGTGACATCTACTCCCCTTCCCGTGGTCTTTGATAGTGGGAAATGAGAACAACTAGGGTAGGTGTCCATGGTACTATATGCGGGTCTCACTGGGCATCACCGCATATGGTCACGTGGACCCCTCCTTGCATGCGAAGTCGTGAGTCAGGCGACGCATGCTTTAAAAATATTAGTAAATTAAGCATGCTTTAAAATATTATTAAAATAATTATGTATTAAAATATTAATAATATAATAACAATTATTGCATGTTCACCGTAATTAGGTATTTTCTTAAATTAAAATGATAATTGAGTAGATAATGATTATCGGGACCCATCCTACTAAAAGGAGTGGTAACCCTATTATACTAGTTTTGGGGGAGGCTGAGGCTGAGGCTGAGGCGATTCGACCTACACTCTCCCAAAACCAGTATATTAGGGTTACCACTCCTTTTAGTAGGATGGGTCCCGATAATCATTATCTACTCAATTATTATTTTAATTTAAGAAAATACCTAATTACAGTGAACATGCAATAATTGTTATTATATTATTAATATTTTAATACATAATTATTTTAATAATATTTTAAAGCATGCTTAATTTAATAATATTTTTAAAGCATGCGTCGTTGGACTCGCGACTTCGCATGCAAGGAGGGGTCCACGTGACCATATGCGGCGATGCCCGGCGGGACCCGCATGCAATATCATGGACACCTACCCTAGTTGTTCTTATTTCCCACTATCAAAGACCACGGGAAGGGGAGTAGATGTCACCTGGTTGTCGAACACGGGCTTCTGCGAGGCGACCTCCGCTCCGTCTCCAACTGGGTCAACACGGCCAAGAACTGTCAAACACACACAGCAGGCCTATGGTCATTGCTTGCTACCGAGAAATATAGGTTTAGGCCCGAGTTGGCCGAGTTGAGAATTTTAGGTGTCATCGGACGTTGGCCTACAAGCACGCAAAATAATGCTCCTAATGGTCCCGTCTTGGTTAGTCGGCATTGTCGATGCCAAGGGTCATACTAAGGTTCAATTTATACTAATCCGATTAAATGGTCTGACCCGTGTTGGACGATGGCTAAATTGGTAAAGCCGAGTATGGTCGAGCTTCGCCTATCAAAAGAGTGGCTTATACGCATATCGCACTAGTGGTCAGCTTAGGCCGCTAAGTAGCGCATAGCCGCTGTGGAATCAATCTCGTGTGCAACGGCACGATGGGTTCGCACACGGAACAAGGGAGGGCAAAGCTAGAGGCTAAGTTCACGGCCAAAGGGTATATCGACAATCGTCGATGCCCTAAGGTTGTTAACCTGGCTCGACTTCCGGGGTTGGCTGAGTTGGCACGAGGGTCGCTAAGCAATGTGATGTCGTGCGAGCGTCGATGCACACGCATCATTCAAAGGTCGAGTATGGTCTAAGCCCCATCAGCTCAAGGGGATTTATGTGGTGCTCAAAAGTATTGTCGGCATGAGACTTGCTACCTTGAGGTTTAGGCTCAACAATTTACCAAAAATGGCTGGAATCGAATCAGTGTGGTTAAATAGCCATCGATGAGGTTTCCACAAAATCGCACCACACAAAGGACAAAAATGAACTCAAGAGTTCAATGGGTCAAGGGATTTCGATGGTCATGATGGGCTCCAATAGTCGGGTATCGGATCGACACTGTAAGAGGAGGTCGGAGGCCATATTAAAGTCAGCCGTTAGCGTTCAGGCCGATGGCAGTCTCAACAGAAAGAGGGGCAAAGGGGGAGGGGGCTGTCGGCTAGTTCGGCAGGTGGCTGTCAGTCCATGGGCTTAGCCGGACTTGGTCGGGCTCCGTCAGCTACACAGTCGCCGGCCACATAGTGGGCGGTCATGGCCGCGGCATAGGAAAAAAGGGAAAAAGGGCGACTACATCAGTCTCAACAAAACCAAAAGCAAAAAAAGGCAGTCAGGCTGGTCTCCACAGCACTAAAGGGAAATGAGGGGGCTGACCTGGTGCAGGGGCTTAGCTTCGACCGTGAACTCCTCCCTTCAAGCTCCGGCGCAGCGACGCCCTCCTTTGCACCGGCCAACAGTACACAACGCCTCCCCGTCGGCCACCTCGTGGCATTAATAGAGAGAGAGAGCTTTGTGGGTGCAAATTTTGGCATAAATCTACCACGGGACCCACCAGCCCTGCCTGGTGGGCCCACGAGGGTGGGCCCACGAGGACTACAGCGGGACCCACCGGCCCTGCCTGGTGGGCCCACGAGGACTACCACGGGACCCACCAGCCCTGCCTGGTGGGCCCACGAGGACTACAGCGGGACCCACCGGCCCTGCCTGGTGAGCCCACGAGGACTACAGCGGGACCCACCGGCCCTGCCTGGTGAGCCCACGAGGACTACAACGGGACCCATCGGCCTTGCCTGGTGGGCCCCCGAAGACAACCGCAGGGCTCGCAACTTTACCTGGAGGATCCCCAGATACTGCAGTAGAAACCGCCATTCGCCACCCGAAATGCCTATAAATAGCAGTGCCTTCGAATGTAAAAAGATCGAGATCCCAATCCACAAATCTGATTTCCACTCTGAGATCTGACTTTCAGAACCAGAGCTCTGGGATTTCAAACTTCCGATCTACCATCTCCCTTTGATCTTCTTTCAGAAAGATCAGTGTTTACAGTGACACTCGGCCTGTCGAGGTCACTTCAACTGAAGTGTTAGTGAATTCGGGTTGCTCCCTATAGCACGGAGACGTAGGCTTCGGCTGAACTCCGAGATCACATCTCGTGTCACAATTTCTCTGATTGCATTCCTCTATTTGCATATCAAAAGGCTTCGACTTCAATCAGCAGATCTATCAACGATCTTCGACATCAACTTCGACTCCAATTGACTGGTGCTGCGAGAGTCTTCGGGTCGGCACGAAGATTTTCCCCCACAGTTTGGCGCCGTCTGTGGGATCCGAGCGAGAAGCCGTGTCCTCTCTACTTCGACTACCAGATCAATAGCCAAACTTCCTCGCCCCCTCGGTTGATCAGACAACTGATCGGACATCGGCAATCTCGTTGTACCTTTCGCATTCTGAATGGCGAGAACCAAACATCAGGGTCAACCAGAAGGAAGTAATACTCAACATCAACCTCGTCCTGAGACTCGTTCAATGAGTCAAAGGCTCAACTTCGGGCAGCCCCTTGCTGTCCCCGAGATGGGGATTCACTCAGGAAGCGGAAGATCAGTCGATCGACCGATCGCCCCTCATCCTCATCAATCAATTGGGCAGACTGTCCCTGCTCCTGCTGAAGATCCTCCATCGACTTACCAGATCTCTGCAATCGATTTCCAACTACTCCAATTGGCGAAACAAAACGCCACCCTCACTGCTGAGAGGGATGCTCTGAAGAAGGCAGCTTCCGAAGCTGGAATTGCTATTCCGATCCCCTCCGCAAGTGGGAGGGTTGATCCTCCTCGACATTCAATTTACTCCGAACAACGGAGGTCAATGGGCACTGATGCTCTCGAGAGGATTCGACGCGACCCAACTCCCTCTGCTGCTCCTTGGAAGCAGAGTGTCTGGGATCGTCTTGAAGACGAGTCCTCCCAATCTTCATCTGGTCGTAACTGCGACAAAAGAGCACCATCGAAGCTCAACCTGCCAAGGAAGCACCAAATGAAAGGCGCTCCTTCAAAGAGTAGAGTCTTCCCTTCCATTCCACTCCAACGTGGACTTGGATCGGACCTTCGACACCGACTTCGACCAGCAAACACTTCAATGCCAGAGCAAGACCTTGCGATCTTGCCTCTTGACCCACCTCTAGGTCGAGGACATGGTCGTAGGGATGGCTACTCTTCTGCCGGGCCACTACATCGAAGCCTTTTCGAATCAGTATTTCCAAGAGGATGGAGAACTCCTACCCTCCCCAAATTCAACTGCGTCCGAGGAGATCCAAGCCTCCATATACTTGCCTTCAAGCAAGCTCTAACGCCACACGAAGAGGAAAACAACGTGCTCTGCCGCACCTTCGCGGGAAGTCTCGACGAGCCTTCACTCGACTGGTATCACAATCTCCGAGCTGGGTCCATTACCCAGTTCGGTGTTTTGGCTAACCTCTTTGTGCAGCATTACCAGCTCAATCTAAAGCCAGAGAAGAAACTCGACTCTCTCTACCGACTGAGGATGGGTGCAGACGAGACTCTCCGTAGCTTCACGAGGAGGTTTCGCAACGAGCATGCTGCTCTCTCTGGAAGGCATCTGGATGATGAAGCCATCATGTTGGCTTTCCAGAACGCTCTCCGCTTTGATCTACATATCTACAACGACTTCATCCGCAATCCCCCTCCTTCCCTGGGAGCTATGTTCGATCGAATTCAGAGGGAGATTGAGGTGGAAGACGATCAAGTCGCTCGAAAAGGGCGAGAAACTAAAAGAAGGCCTGCTGAAAAAGAAGCACCTAAATATGCTGCAAAGGCTCACAACACTGAAGCAGCAGCCCCTCCAGCCAACAAAAGATCAAAGAATGATGGGCGTCGGTCTCCAACGAAGACCACTTTCACCGAGTGGAACATGCCAGTCGAGCAGATACTCGACCGTATTCAACACGACGAGTATCTTCGGAGGCCCAATCCTCTTCAACCGAATTCCAAATTCACAGCAGACAAAACAGTCTACTGTGAATTCCATCGAAGTCACGGACATTCCACCGATCGGTGTTTTCGGCTGAAATTCCATCTTGAAGACTTACTACGAGAAGGCCACCTTCAAGAATTCGTCAACAATGGGCACGATCAACGTCGAACCTCGGCCAAGGGGAAAGAAGTGTGTTGGATACATCAAATCTCATCCAACCGGCAACCAATTTCTGTGAATGCCAATGTCTTTGGCATTCATGGAACCCTGCACAATCAAGCTTTGACCGGGAAGGAAGTCGATCGGCAGGTTCGACGCATCTTCCATGTTCGATCTACTACAAACAAAGAAGATACCTGGATCGAGAAGCCCATCGAAGGTCTGGCTTGGCCATCCATAGTCTTCAATGACACTGATCTTCAAGGAGTTCACACTCCCCATCGAGACCCCCTGGTCTTGAAACTCATCATCGACGGAAGCACCGTCAATCGAATCCTCATAGACACTGGAAGCTCCATTGACATTATGTTCTCCGACTGTTTCAAACGTCTGGGACATAAGTATCAAAGTCTCGACGTCGTCCCCACTGTGATCACCGGCTTCAATGGTGAACAAAGCATCACAGTGGGCGAATCCAGATTCACCATCGACCTCAGCCGAGAGACTCGAGTCTCGGTGAGGTTTGCGATCGTCGAAGGAATGTCTAGCTACAACGCCATTCTTGGGCGACCATTCCTCCATCAGATCAATGCCATCTCCTCCTCTTACCATCAACTACTCAAGTTTGCAACTGGAGAAGGCATCGTCTGCATTCGAGGCGATCAGCAAGCTGGAAGATCTTGTGAAGCTGCTGCTGCTAAAACAGATCGAAAAATCAATATTGCTCCTCCAAAGCGGCCACGAGATGAAGCTGGTCCCTCTTCCAAATAGCAATCAAAGGAGATTCCGCTGACCAAACCCCCACCCATCGAATGGGAAGCATCACCTTCAATTGAAGAAATCATCCCGATCAACATAGGCAGCGGAGATCTCCCTCAACAAACATTTATTGGTACCGGTCTTAGCGACGCAGAAGCGCAAGACATGGTATCCTTCCTCCAGTCCAATATCGACGTCTTCGCATGGTGCTTCGAAGACATGCCTGGGATCAATCCAGATGACGCTTGTCACCGACTTGCGATCAAAGAAGAGGTGAAGCCCGTCAAGCAAAAGCCTCGCACCATTCGACCAGAGCTACAAGTTGCTGTTCAAGAAGAAATTACCAAGCTACTCGCAGCCGGATTCATCCGAGAAGTAGAGTATCCAACTTGGATCTCTAACATAGTGGCTGTTCCAAAGAAGAATGGGAAAGTCAGAGTCTGCATCGACTTTACCAATCTCAACAAGGCTTGCCCCAAAGATCCTTTTCCCATGCCAAGGATAGATAGACTCGTCGACGCCACTGCTGGCCACGAGCTGTTGTCTTTCATGGATGGGTATTCTGGATACAATCAAATTCCACTCCACGCTGATGATCAAGAGAAGACATGTTTTGTGACTAGCCGAGGTCTTTATTGCTACAATGTCATGCCATTCGGCCTCAAAAATGCTGGTTCCACCTATCAAAGGCTAGTCACCAAAATGTTCGAAGATCAGATCGGTCGCAACGTCGAAGTCTATGTCGATGATCTCCTCACCAAGAGTTCCGTTCGGAGCAAACATCTATCTGATCTGGCTGAAACCTTCCAAGTCCTTCGAAAGTATCGAATGAAGCTCAATCCAGCCAAATGCGCCTTCGGAGTTCAATCTGGCAAATTCCTGGGTCATCTTGTGACCAGGAGAGGTATTGAAGCCAATCCTGATCAAATTCGAGCCATCATCGATATGCCTTCACCTACAAATCGAAAAGAAGTTCAACGTCTCACTGGAAGATTAGCAGCACTCAATCGATTCATTTCAAAATCTTCAGACAAGTGCAAGCCACTCTTTGACAAACTACGAAAGGCGGATACATCTGGCTGGAATCCAATCTGTGAAGAGGCATTTCAAAGCATCAAGAAATATCTGGTGCAAGCTCCTATCCTGACTGCTCCACTTCCAAAAGAAGACTTGTGGCTCTACCTTGCCGTGACCGATCAAGCAATCAGCGCGGTCTTAGTCAGTAGAAGAGAAGGCATCGAACATCCAGTCTACTACATCAGCCACACTCTTCTTCCGGCTGAGACTCGCTACTCAAAAACTGAGAAGGTCATATTGGCCTTGCTCACTGCATCGCGTCGTCTTCAACCGTACTTCGTCTCCCACCAGATTACTGTCATTTCAGAACACTCACTCAAAGATATCATTGACAAAGCTGGTCGAGCTGGTCGAATGACCAAATGGGTGATCGAAATGAGTGCTCTGGGGATTCAATTCGAATCTCGCACTTCTATCAAAGGTCAAGCAATTGCTGATTTTCTAGCTGACTTTCCAGCTGAAGACCCCATCACTTGGGAAGAAGATGTCGATATGCGCTTGGAAGATGAGGATAAGCCTCCGATCAATCCTACAACGAAAATTGATCTAAGTCTTGAAGTTATTGCTGCAACTCCTCCTTGGAAGCTATATACTGATGGAGCATCAAGTTCGATCGGTTCGGGAACTGGGATAGTCTTAATATCCCCCGAACTTGATCATCTCCAGAAGGCCACTCTCCTTGGGTTTAATGCCACCAACAACGAAGCTGAATATGAAGCACTCATTTCCGGACTCGAAATGGCAGAATCTCTGGGGGTAGATCAAATCATCATATACAGCGACTCCCAATTGATCATAAGGCAAATCAATGGAGAGTACACAGCTCGAGAAGAAAGAATGCAACTCTACTTGGCCTTAGTACGACGTCTTCAACAACGTTTTACTAGCGCTGAATTCATTCAAATCCCCAGAGCAGAGAACCGAGAAGCAGATGCCTTAGCTAATGCTGCCTCAGTTCTTGGAGACTCACTCGGAGGAAGGCAAATACAAATTGATTATCAAGAAGTGCCCAAAACCATCCCCGATCAACAGATTCTTACCACTACAGAAGGATCTGGGGGTGGAGATCAGCTTGAAGATTGGAGACGACAAATTCTTGACTTCTTCAAACATGGCAAAATGCCAGAAGATCCAAATCAAGCCCGAAGGCTCCAAAGGAAGCTCCCTTGCTACACTTTACAAGGTGAAGATTTATATTTCAAATCTCACAACGGGATGTTACTCAAGTGCCTTGGTCCTGAACAAGCACAGGCAATCCTGATTGATATCCACTCCGGAGCTTGTGGAAATCATTCGGGAGGAAGATCCCTTGAAGCCAAGACGAAGCTACAAGGGTACTACTGGCCAACAATGGCAAGGGATGCTCAACAAGTCATTCAAAGGTGCGAACCTTGTCAACGGCACGCTCGAGCTATTCATCTCCCTGCAGATGAACTCCATCAATTATCAAGTCCCTGGCCCTTCCATCAATGGGGTTTAGACTTCTTGGGTCCTTTCCCTCCAACTCCAAGCAAGAAGAAGTACCTACTGCTGGCCACAGATTACTTCACCAAATGGGTTGAAGCTGTGCCCCTCTTCCGAGAGACTGATAACGAAGTGATCAAATTCATTCGGCACAACATCTTCTCAAGATTTGGTACACCTCAAGTTCTCGTTGCAGACAATGGAGCTCAGTTTGACTCCGACAAGTTTCGAGAGTTCTGTCTGAACCATGGTATTAAGCTATTCTATTCAACTCCAAGATATCCTCAATGCAATGGCCAAGCAGAAGCCTCCAACAGAGCTATTCTTGGTATACTCAAGAAGAAACTCAATGATAAGAAAGGATTGTGGGAGCAAGTCCTACCTGAAGTTCTTTGGGGGTATCGCACAACTCCGAGAAGATCAACTGGGTTCTCGCCTTTTCGCCTAACATATGGATCAGAGGCAGTACTCCCAGCAGAAAACATATCAAGTACTTTGAAGACTAAAGCTGTTGAAGAAGGAGTCAATGAAGAACTTCGGATCAATGATCTAGACTTCTCTGAAGAACTACGAGATCTAGCATCACTTCGTGTGGCCAAATATCAACAGAAGATCAAAAGAGCCTATGACAAGAAAGTCCACAAGAGACAATTCCCAGTGGGTAGTTTAGTTCTCAGAGCAGTTTTCTACAATACCAAAGAACACAGCAGTGGAAAGCTTGCTCCCAACTGGGAAGGTCCATATATCATTGAGTCAGTTGGAGGCAAAGGTTCTTACAGACTGATTACACCAGAAGGAGATAGATTGCCTCGAGCTTGGAATTCTAGACACCTCAAGTTGTTCTATCCATAATGTATATTCTGTGATGAATAAAGCTCTCTTTCAAATGTTCAAATGTACAAGTGTTCTGATTTTCAATCCAAGTTCTGAAGCAATTACAAGTTATCCATATTCAAATTACCAGGTCTTTTAACAAGTTTGGGTGTTAGGGTTGCGACCCAACCCCTTACTAGCAAATGTTAAAAACTGACCATTTTCAAGTTACCAGGTCTTAACATGTTTGGGTGTTAGAGTTGCGACTCGACCCCTTACTAGCGAATGTTAAACTGACCTTCGAAATTCAATATCCAATTTCAATCGATTCGATATCGTCTAACAGGTTTGGGAGTTTGAGTTGCGACTCGACCCCTTACATTCAAATGTTATTCGAATTCAAATTCAATTTTCAAAGTTACAAGTTTGGGTGATTGAGTAGCGACTCAACCCCTTACATTCAAGTATATGCGTATTCAAATTATGTTCAAATGTATGAATACTCAACCATGTCAAATAGCATTCCAGAACTCAACATTCAAAGACATTCAACTCAAAAGAAGTGCAAGTTTCAAATACAAAAAAGATGTCTTCTATTATCATCAAAATATGTCAGATACAAGGAGCTGTTACATTTCAAAAATTTACAAGTACAACAACAAAGAAGAAGAAAAGTCTCAGGGCTTGGCTACACTCTTCGCATGCGACTTCTCCCCTTCGGATCCAGGACGAGCTTTACTCGCCACTGATGCCTTGGAGGATCGGACGCTAGCTACATGAGTCCTGAGCGCTTCTGCCGCCTTCTCTGCTGTCTCCTTGTAAACCTTGCACTCAGACAACGCGTGCTCCAGTGCCTTCTTCGAAGTCTCTTCTCTGGCAGCAAAGGCAGCGTGCTGGGTAGCAAGTTGTTGCTTCAGCTCTTGGATCTCGATGGTACGGCCACAGGACACATCCTCAACCTTTGAGAGTCGAGTCTTCAGAGATTCGAGTTCGTGACTCTGTGCCTCACATCGATCCTTCAGCCCTTTGATCTCCAGCTTTCCCTCCCGAAGTTCCTTAATCTTGGTTTTGAGAGAAGCTTTCTTCGAAGTCAGGAGATCTCTTAGCTCATCTCTCTCCGCGGTCAACTTATTTATTTCAGCCACAGCTTCTTTTGCTCCCGCCCTCATGGAGAGTTTGGTTGCAACATTCATAAGTGCTGAATTCTGCAAAAGAACAAAAGAGTTGAAATATTCTGAAGAAAGATAAGATTCAAATGATCAATCAAGCAGATGCACCTACCACCAGGTTAATTCTATCAAAAGCTTCATCCAAAGTGGCACTCGGAAGGTTGATGAGTTTTCTGATCGCAGCAGTGGGGCGGTTGATGTCAACTTCACCCAAGTTTTTTATTGTCGGAGTCAATCCAACAGGCGTACCTGCAATCAAAGGGAATCAAAGTGTTAGATTATTTTCGAACTTCAGAAACAAGACATTCAAAACAAGTTAAGTTCAATTACCTGATGTTTCGACCTTCGGCTCTTTGCCTTTCCGACGATCAGAGCCACTCTTAGGAGTTGATTTCTCCTGAGTCGGGGTTGGCGCTGGTTGAGGTTGAGGAGCCCCGTCCCCCACTCGACTTCCCCTCTCCAAATTAGCAGGGGGGGAAGCATTCCTGGGAGGTGAGGCTCTCTCTTCTTGCGACCCGCCTGGCTGGGTAAGCCCGGCCAGCATGGCCTCCACCTCGTTGAGCAGAGAGTGAGAGGGGGGAGGGGGTTGCTCAACCTCTACACCCCCACTCATTGTTGCTCCCTCAATGCGAGGAGCGTCGGGGGGGATTTGATTCAGAGGCGTGGGGTTGCTTCCAACCCCAGCACTCTTCGACAGCTTTATCTTGAAGCGCATCGGCTTCTTCAATTCGTCGAACTTGTAGGTGGGAACCGCTTTTGGGCCATCACCTTCCATGTCAAGCACTTCTTCCATTTGACGGGCTTTGACCTCGTCAATGGGAATTGGAATCGAATCCTCCCCTGTTGCACCACCAGTGGGGGTGGGAGGAATTTCTTCCTCACCACCCCCGTTTTCATTCTCACCATCCCCATTGGAGGAGGTAGTAGACGTATCATCCTCGCCGTCCCCGTCCTCGTCTTCATCATTGCCACTGATGTCGTGGCTGATATTCTCTGTCTCTTCTTCTTCTTCATTTTTCTTCCTTTCTTCTTCCTCTTCGTTCTTCTTCTTTTCTTCTTCTTCATCTTCCTTAGGCTTGACGAGTGTTTTTCGCTTCTTCTTCGCGGGGCCTCTTTGGATAACCAACTTCTCATCCATAGTAGGCAAACGGCGCCTCGCGTTGTAGATTTTCTTCTCGACCCTAATCTTCCGGATGATCTTGCCCGAGCTGGGATCCTCTTCATAATCAGAGTATAGGACTTCGTTGTCCTCATACCTGTCCTTCGATCTGTGGAGGAGATTGGCCTTGCCATATCTCACAGGACAGTTAGAAAACTGTTTCCACGACCTGGTTCCACAGGTCAGCTCGAGGAACAAATTATCTATGGCTCCCGCCCTCTCAGAACTCCAGGCGAAGATGCCTCCAGCGCTGTACATCTTAACTGCGTCGTGTACGCTGTCTCGGGGGGTGTCTGGCACTGACATGGATGTCCACGCGCCGGAGACAGAGATTGGCCAGTCAGTATACAATTTGTCCGAAGGGACTGTATCGGTGAGTGGGCGCAGTGGAGATATTCCAGTCAAATTATAGAAAGGGCTGTCCTTCCTGTAGCTCCATCGATAGTGAAAGAAGAAATATCCAAGCTCGATCCGGGCAGGTTCTCCTACCGGGATACTGGAGTAGCAGGCCCTCAAGTCCTCTTGAAAATCTGACTCCACTCGGCAGAAGGCGTAAATGATTCGCCATGCGTTCCCAGTGACCTGCCCCGGGCAAAGGCCAGAAGTATTCAGCAATCTGGCAGCGAAGGGTGGCAAAGGCAGACGTAGACCACAGTTGAGTTGGCCAACGGTCACTATAGTTCCCATGACCTGCTCTTTGCTAGCAAAATTGGTGAAGACTGTCTTCTTGTCGATGCCGAATGCAGTCTGAATGCTGGGGAGCGAAGGCTGCGCCCCCTTCCCTTCTGTGAAGAAAGAGAGCAATGCTTGCCACTTCTTTCTCTTCGTATCCGTGAGCTCGCTACCTACATTATACATGTACTCCGTCTCCTCTGTCAGGGGCATGAGAGGGCCCAGAACAAACTTCACCTTGGGGATAAACTCTGGCCTTGATGGCGCCGAAGCAAACCCAACCCCTTGGTGCCTTTTGCCAAGCTGGCCAAGTTCAGCGAGAGCAGCCTTGCCTTTGCCACGGCCCCTCGGAGGAGATTGGACCTCGACGATTTCCTTTCCCTTTCTCTTCGAGGGAGTCGTACCGGACTTCTTCGAACTGCCCGAGGAAGCCATTTCACCGATCAGACAAGCGCAGAGAACAGAGAGCAGAAATCAAGAGAGCAAGAGTCTGGACTTCGAAAAATTTTGGAAGCGTGAGGCAAAATAACAGCCGGTGAAAGCTTTTTGTACCCAGGGTAAAACAGGTGCGCAAATCGAGAAGACACGTGTCTTCACCATATCAAATCGCGTGTTTTTGTAGGTACACGTGGCATCCATCCGTAGCAAGCGCAAAACCAGGCGAACAGTCGCGACCAGGCGAAACGTCGGACCTACCGGTCCGCATGAACCAACGGTCTAATCAAGCCAACGGTCTAGGTAAACCGGACCGCCGGTTCAAAGCAACCATCAAGCCAACCAAGGATTCAAAACAAGAAGAATCAAGCTCCATCAATGTTCAAAACTCTGCCAAAATATCGAAGAACAAAGCAGCAAACTTTCTCTGAAGGGCAGGTTCGAACTTCACCTTGATCGGATATTTCTTCACCGATCGGACAAACATGTCCGATCGGCGAAAGTTATCTGATCGGTCAAATTTCTACTGGATCTGGCAAAAAACCAAGGTTTTTTGCCGATCATTCGAACCTTGACCGGATATTTTTCACCGATCGGACAAACATGTCCGATCGGTGAAAGTTATCTGATCGGTCAAATTTCTACTGGATCTGGCAAAAAAACCAAGGTTTTTTGCCGATCACTCGAACCTTGACCGGATATTTTTTCACCGATCGGACAAACATGTCCGATCGGCGAAAGTTATCTGATCGGTCAAATTTCTACTGGATCTGGCAAAAAACCAAGGTTTTTTGCCGATCATTCGAACCTTGACCGGATATTTTTCACCGATCGGACAAACATGTCCGATCGGCGAAAGTTATCTGATCGGTCAAATTTCTACTGGATCTGGCAAAAAAACCAAGGTTTTTTGCCGATCACTCGAACCTTGACCGGATATTTTTTCACCGATCGGACAAACATGTCCGATCGGCGAAAGTTATCTGATCGGTCAAATTTCTACTGGATCTGGCAAAAAACCAAGGTTTTTTGCCGATCATTCGAACCTTGACCGGATATTTTTCACCGATCGGACAAACATGTCCGATCGGCGAAAGTTATCTGATCGGTCAAATTTCTACTGGATCTGGCAAAAAACCAAGGTTTTTTGCCGATCACTCGAACCTTGACCGGATATTTTTCACCGATCGGACAAACATGTCCGATCGGCGAAAGTTATCTGATCGGTCAAATTTCTACTGGATCTGGCAAAAAACCAAGGTTTTTTGCCGATCACTCGAACCTTGACCGGATATTTTTTCACCGATCGGACAAACATGTCCGATCGGCGAAAGTTATCTGATCGGTCAAATTTCTACTGGATCTGGCAAAAAACCAAGGTTTTTTGCCGATCACTCGAACCTTGACCGGATATTTTTCACCGATCGGACAAACATGTCCGATCGGCGAAAGTTATCTGATCGGTCAAAATTCTACTGGATCTGGCAAAAAACCAAGGTTTTTTGCCGATCACTCGAAACCTTGACCGGATATTTTTTCACCGATCGGACAAACATGTCCGATCGGCGAAAGTTATCTGATCGGTCAAAATTCTACTGGATCTGGCAAAAAACCAAGGTTTTTTGCCGATCACTCGAAACCTTGACCGGATATTTTTTCACCGATCGGACAAACATGTCCGATCGGCGAAAGTTATCTGATCGGTCAAATATCTACTGGATCTGGCAAAAAACCAAGGTTTTTTGCCGATCACTCGAACCTTGACCGGATATTTTTTCACCGATCGGACAAACATGTCCGATCGGCGAAAGTTATCTGATCGGTCAAATTTCTACTGGATCGGTCAAAAAACCCTGTTTTTTGACCGATCAATCGATTCTTGACCGGTTGAATTTTGCCCGATCGGTCAAAATTTGACCGATCGGTCAAAAGTGACCGATCGGTCAAAATTTAACCGATCGGCCAAATTTCAGCTGATCGGTCAAAAATACTACTGGATCGGTCAAAAAACCCTGTTTTTTGACCGATCACCCGATTCTTGACCGGTTGAATTTTGACCGATCGGTCAAAATTTGACCGATCGGTCAAAATTTGACCGATCGGTCAAAAATGACCGATCGGTCCAAATTGACCGATCAGTCACTTTTTTCTCTAACATGCGGCAAGTTTCTTCGTGTCCGTTTTTCTAAACAGGAAGTTGCTATTTTTTGCACCAAAGTCCAAGCCAGCTAGAATGCACTCTAGCTAACTTGGAGGGGGTAACTGTGGGTGCAAATTTTGGCATAAATCTACCACGGGACCCACCAGACCTGCCTGGTGGGCCCACGAGGGTGGGCCCACGAGGACTACAGCGGGACCCACCGGCCCTGCCTGGTGGGCCCACGAGGACTACCACGGGACCCACCAGCCCTGCCTGGTGGGCCCACGAGGACTACAGCGGGACCCACCGGCCCTGCCTGGTGAGCCCACGAGGACTACAGCGGGACCCACCGGCCCTGCCTGGTGAGCCCACGAGGACTACAACGGGACCCATCGGCCTTGCCTGGTGGGCCCCCGAAGACAACCGCAGGGCTCGCAACTTTACCTGGAGGATCCCCAGATACTGCAGTAGAAACCGCCATTCGCCACCCGAAATGCCTATAAATAGCAGTGCCTTCGAATGTAAAAAGATCGAGATCCCAATCCACAAATCTGATTTCCACTCTGAGATCTGACTTTCAGAACCAGAGCTCTGGGATTTCAAACTTCCGATCTACCATCTCCCTTTGATCTTCTTTCAGAAAGATCAGTGTTTACAGTGACACTCGGCCTGTCGAGGTCACTTCAACTGAAGTGTTAGTGAATTCGGGTTGCTCCCTATAGCACGGAGACGTAGGCTTCGGCTGAACTCCGAGATCACATCTCGTGTCACAATTTCTCTGATTGCATTCCTCTATTTGCATATCAAAAGGCTTCGACTTCAATCAGCAGATCTATCAACGATCTTCGACATCAACTTCGACTCCAATTGACTGGTGCTGCGAGAGTCTTCGGGTCGGCACGAAGATTTTCCCCCACAAGCTTTGGTGCGGGGGAAAGAAGAGGTTGGGGGTTCGAATTAGGGCTCGGATTAAGGGAGTAAAGGTTGGGGATCGGGTTTTTGAAGGGGGGGGAGCGGCGGTTAGGTACGGGCAGATCGCGGTGGGATCCTGGGGATCGGGTTGAGGGAATCGCAGGGAGGGTGAAAGGGTGGTGACGGGATGGTTGGGCGGATCAGGGGCCGGGATATAGGGGATCGGGTGGTTGGGGAGAGCAGCGGAGATCAGGAGAGGTGATGGGAGAAAGGGGGAGACGGGAGGGAGTAGGGGCGGCTGACGGGTCAGA
Organism: Chamaelirium japonicum; assembly: GCA_947650365.1. Lineage (NCBI taxonomy): Eukaryota > Viridiplantae > Streptophyta > Magnoliopsida > Liliales > Melanthiaceae > Chamaelirium > Chamaelirium japonicum. The sequence continues at coordinate 17,057,972 of OX393559.1, read as the reverse complement.
TGGGATCGGGTTCGGTTGGGGGGAGAGATCCGAGAGTGGGAGAGAGAGGAAGATCGGGTGAGGGGGAGAGGGCCGGGTGAGAGGGAGAGAGAGATCCGATAGAGAGAGAAAGAGAGGATCAGGTTTTTGGGGGTTGGGGAGAGAGAGAGAGGGAACGGTTGGGTTGGGTTAGGTTGGGTTTAGAATTAAGAGAGAGAGAGAGAGAGAGAGAGAGAGAGAGAGAGAGAGAGAGAGAGAGAGAGAGAGAGAGAGAGAGAGAGAGAGAGAGAGAGAGAGAGAGAGAGAGAGATGGGGGTTGGTTTGGATTTGGTTGAAATGGGATGCTTGAAGGGGATGGATAAAGTTAAATGGGTTTGGTTGGGTTATGTTAGAGTTGGGTTAGAGTGGGGTGGTCTGATGGTGTGTATAGAAGGTTGGGTTTGTTTTAGTGAAGTAAAGGGGATGATTGACCTGGTTGGTTGAAAAGGGGGTTGAAAGGGTTGGTTGGAGATGGGTTGTAGTTGTTTTGGGGTGTACGGTAGTTGGATTGAATGGGCTTTGAGTTGGGGGATTTTGGCATGTCAGATCAAAACACGATGGCCGAGAAATTAGAGAAAATCAAGCGTGCTATTGCTAGTGACCCAATGGCCAAGGAAAAAGAGAGAGACTAGGGTGGAACTATGGGGTGTCAGTCTAGCGTCTCAGGGATTGAGACAACCCGATCGAGTCGGATCAGTAAGTCGGGGAACTCATCGATCCCATCTCGACTAGTTGGTATGGCCCCGTGACTTGCACCACTTGACACCATGGGGTGACAGGTCTCTATAGGGACACACTTAGGTCACAAAATATATATATATATATATATATATATATATATATATATATATATATATATATATATATATATATATATATATATATATATATATATATATATATATATATATATATATATATATAATTATTAAAAAAAAAACACGGTTCACTTGCACGCTCAATGCCCGCACGCATACGAGCGCACTCCTACACACATACACGTGTGAACAATCTCACTGCCACCATTATGTCGCCTCGCGACTTGAATCCAGGACCCTATGGTCCGGTCCAAGTCAAGTCCGATCCAACACATGCACCATCATAATAGTTAAAGAGGAACAAATTAGTAACTATTGATTATTATAATAAAAAAAAGGGTATTACAGAGCCTACCAACCCCGCAGCTCCGAGGATTGTCCAAGCTCGAGCCACATGGCGCCGTGGGAACTTCTTTGCACCCGGAGATTCCAACCGACCCATAGAACCTTGGCCCGATTGGGAGGGGGTAACTGTGAGTGTAAAATTTATACCGAACTGGACCAGAGCCGCATAGGCCCGCACAACAGTCCAAGTGGGTAAACCCGCCCCGGCTTATGGGCCCACTCTGCAGGGTCTGCAGATCAAGCCCTCCCCCTTATTGGGCCCAAACAATGGCCCAATAAGAGCCCAGTAAGGAGGCCCATAACTAGTGCCACGTCATCACCGCCACATCATCACTGCCATATGAGGCATATGCCTATGTTATAAAAGGACCCCCATGGTATTCAGAAAGGGGGTTGGTTATTCGATCAGAAGAAGAGAGGATTCCAGATCTATAACTTTCTTCTCTCCTTTTAGTTCCCTTCTAGTTGCTCCGTGCAACCCCTACTGTAAAAAGCTTCCTTTATCCTGTCGAGAGAATACTTCCCCACATTTATATTCATTATAGTGGAAACTGTTGGAATTGGATCCGCTTATCAGAGTCGCAGCGGAAGCAAAAAAAAAAATCCGAAGATCATACGATGTATGTTTCATAACAATTAATTCTACAAAACAATCTACATGCAAATCTATGATCTTAGCATATGTACGGATACCCTAGAGGTATACTACGATCTATGGAAGACATGCATGCATCTAGTTAGGTGTTTAGAATCATCATATCTTTTGGATCTATGATCCGGAGACGACGGAATGATGAAGAACCACACTTGAGTCACAAAGGAAACTGTCAGATAGCACCTTGTCCTTTGTGAATTGAAGAATCCTCGAAATCCCGTCTCTGAGTGCAAGGATTACGAGCCGACGGAGGAATCTGTTACGAAGACGATGGCGAGCCATGAGGTTTCCTCCTTCTTTTTCTCTCTTCTTCCTTCTCCTTCCTTCCTTTTTCTTCTCCCTTCTTCTTCCTCTCTTTTCCTTGTCCGAAACCACAAAGGAGGAGCAAAGGGGGGGTCGGATTTTTGAAGGAAAGGGAGAAGCACATAGGGCCAGCCCTCCCTCACCCTATTCTACTTATAGGGCCGGTCTCCCATGGCTTCAAGGAAGCTAGAGCCAGCCCTAGAGAGATTAGGATAGAGGGGGGACAGTTTTTAGGGATTTCCAATGTCTATCGTGAAGCCTGGACGAAAACGCCCTTCACGAAAAGTGAAAAACTGAAAGAGAGACTGAGTAAGGTGCACTACTCGGAATCGAGTTCCGTCAGCGCTTGTGAGCTCCTAGAATTATTCCACTCATTCTAAGATCCATATTCAATATGTTCTGAGCTATATTTCAGTATTTACCAAAATACCCCTACGGCCCGTAACACATGTGAATTAGGTTCTTAGGCTCCAGGCTTGCGCTCCATCGCGCTACTTCGCATCCAACGTATTCAACTAGGTTGGGGAACAATTCCTATACGCAACGACAGGATGGAACCTTCAGGGTTCGGGATCTCTAGCTCCAATCGGATCCCTGATTAACTGTTCCGGTGACACACCGAAAGTTCCGTTAATCAGCCCTGATCCGATTAACCCGCATAGCCACCCAGAGTGCGACGCGAGTTGAACTCTAGTGATCCTAAACTTATGTTACTCCCTCGTAACCCTGTTCTCTACTATGCTCCGATAATCCTTAGTCCCTCCTATTACTGGTGCCATGATACGACTCGGGCGGTGGGGAGCACCGTCAGATTCCGATCGATCATCTGACTAGGGTTTGATGACTTGTCATCTATAACACCACACACCTTCCGGTGCTATGCCTAGCATCCGGAACATCGTCAGTCATACTGACAACCACCAGGCCTGGGTTAACTGTGTGGACAGATTGACTCATCAAAACATACCCATCCAATATTGGACGCCGGATAACCTGTAGGGATTACATGTCACTCAAGCGCCAGCCGGGTAACCCAACGTACTGTGGTATTGGACTATGGAAGGTCCGCACACATTGGCACATCAAAGCACTAGACAACTGGTTGGCCCAGTGTACATGGTCCCTCAGGGTTAAGGACAGATTATCTATAGTAGTAAGACGGTTTATGCACCAGTGTCTGAATCACTGAACTGTGCACCGTCTTGGTTCCTGTTCAACACGATCATCATGCTTGGTCAGGTGAATGGGAATCCCACGTTCCCGTGGTGGAAACTTCACCACATTCTCTACCTGCCAACAACTTGTTCTCTGTGAAGCGACCGGTATCACCTAAGCTGTGAACTAGTTCTAGGTCTACACAGAACTGGTCCACTAGGTCTCCCAAGTATGGATCCTCCATGTGCCTCAGTGGCCTACTGTGTTCCCTAGGGTCCTTTTATTATATGAGTATTATCATACACCAGAGTAGTATTCTAATTAAAGCAATAACTAAAGTCATCTTTATTAATGTTAATACAGAAATTTCACGCTAAGGACACACGAGCTACAACAATCTCCCACTTGGCCTAGCGGGGAACAACAGTCTTAACTCCCATGACATCCACGTGCTTCTCAAAAGCCTTGGTTAGTAACGCCTTTGTGAAAGGATCCGCCATGTTATCTGCTGACGCCACCTTAGTCACTGCAACCTCCCCTCGCTTCTGCAAGTCCCGGATAATGTAGTATTTCTGCTCGATATGCTTGCTCTTCTGTTGATATCTTGGCTCCTTGGATTATGCTACCGCTCTACTATTGTCATAGTAAAGGACAATAGGATCTTGAGCTCCCAGTACACATCCTAAGTCCGTGAGGAACTTCTTGAGCCACACCGCCTCCTTAGCTGCTTCGCACGCCGCAACGTACTCAGCCTCTGTCGTCGAATCCGCGATGCATCCCTGCTTCACGCTCCTCCAACTGACAGCTCCTCCTCCTAATGAAAACACAAACCCTGACGTCGATCTCCTGGATTCCGGATCTGACGCAAAGTCAGAATCCGTATATCCAATCGACATCAGTTCCTGTGAAGAGTAAACTAACTCATAATCTTTCGTCCTACGGAGATAGTTGAGTATACTTTTCACAACAGTCCAGTACCCCAGACCCGGATTTGACTGATACCTGCCCATCATGCCTACTGCATAGCATATATCTGGTCCCGTGCACTGCATAGCATACATCAGACCCCCTACAGCCGAAGCATAAGGTATCTTCTGCATCTCTGCCCTCTCCTCAGGAGTCTTAGGACCCTGATCCTTGGATAATTTCATTCAATGTCTGAATGGAACTAGTCCCTTCTTAGAGTTGTGCATACTGAATATGACCAAGATAGTATCTATGTCGGCTGACTGTGACAGCGAGAGAGCCTTGTTCTGGCGATCTCGAGTTACCTTGATCCCCAGAATATAACTCGCTTCACCCAGGTCTTTCATGTCAAATTGATAGGATAACCACACCTTCACTGTAGACAACGTTCCAATATCGTTTCCAATGAGCAGGATATCGTCTACGTAAAGCACTAGAAAAACTACTGCAGTCTTATCGCTCCTTTTATAAACACATGGTTCATCCATGTTCTGCTCAAATCTATAAGACTGGATAGCCTGATCAAAACGCATGTTCTAACTTCTGGATGCTTTCTTCAGTCCATAAATGGATCTTTGCAACTTGCACACCAGACCTTCCTGACCTTTTGCGATAAAGCCTGGAGGCTGAGACATTTAGATGTCTTCTTCCAAATCCCCGTTGAGGAATGCGGTCTTGACGTCCATTTGTCAGATCTCCCAATCATAATGGGCTGCAATGGATAAGAGGATCCGGATAGACTTAAGCATAGCCATTGGCGAAAAAGTTTCATCATAGTCGATCTCTTCTCGCTGGGTATAACCCTTAGTGACTAGTCTAGCTTTGTAAGTTTCAACGGTACCATCCGGACCTCTTTTTCTTTTGTACACCCACTTACACCCAACAGGTTTAATATTATGAGGTGGTGTTACAAGTGTCCAGACCGAGTTTTGGGACATCGATGTCAGTTCTGCCTCCATGGCTTCCTGTCATGCTGCATGGTCAAAGGATACCATCGCTTCGTCATAGTTTAGAGGATCATCCTCCTGAAACTCTGGATCTACCATAAAGGCTTCTCCAATGTATATATCAGGAGCACTTGTGGTCCTCCCACTGCGACGAGCCTGCGGTGGTTTCATAAGAGTTGATTCTACAGTATCATTTATCTTAGTGGTATCGGCTCCCACTAGGTTTTCTGTCTGCGTACTCCCATCAGTACCAAGTAATTCTTCAAGAACTACTTTACTGGTGGGCTTATGGTCTATTAAATAATCATGCTCCAAGAATATGGCGTTCGTCGAGACGACAACCTTTCTATCCTCAGGATCATAAAATAAACCACCATTTTTCCCTTTTGGATCCCAACGAACAGACATACCTTAGTTTTTGACTCCATCTTATCTCGCTTGTCCTTCCGCACATGTGCTGGACAACCCCAAATCCTAAAGTGTTGTAGGCTTGGCTTTCACTTCAACCACAGCTCCCAAGGATTTAGGGGTACTGACTTTGATGGAACAAAGTTCAAAGTATATGCTGCCGTTTCTAGGGCATATCCCCAAAAACTAGGTGGCAATGTTGCATAACTCATCATAGTCCGAACCAAGTCTAACAAAGTTCGGTTTCTCCTCTCAGATACACCGTTTTGTTGTGGTGTCCCTGGTACAGTCAACTGGGATACGATCCCATGCTCACGCAGGTACCCAATAAATTCATTCGATAGGTATTCGCCTCCTCGATCCGATCGAAGAGACTTGATACTTTTACATGTCTGCTTTTCTGCTTCAGCTCTGAACTCCTTGAACTTATCAAATGATTCAGACTTCTACCGCATTAGGTATATATATCCAAACCTCGAGTGATCATCCGTAAAGGTGATGAAATACTCGAAGCCTCCTATGGCACGGACACTTATGGGCCCACATACATCAGTGTGTACCAACTCTAATACCTCCTTAGATCTGCTATCTTTGGCTCGGAAAGATCTTTTAGTCATCTTGCCTTCCAGGCAAGACTCACACGTCGGTAGGCTTTCTGAAACATCTGGACTTAAGAGTCCTACCTTAACCAACCTGTGAATCCTGTCTAGGGCTATGTATCCAAGCCTTAGATGCCAAAGGAGTGTTGGATTATCTGAGGGATTTTTTCTTTTAGATGAATTAATCACACAAGCTTCAGTTATGTTATCCTGCTTATGATTGGAGTTAATCACATAGAGACTATTCTGTATCTTTTCCTTACAAACAAAGAAACCATTCAATTTAATTGACAAACCAGAAACATCAAATAAAACTGAAAAACCTTCATTATTCAATAAGGAAACAAAAATTAAGTTTCGTCTCAAAGACGGTATATAAAGTATGTCTCTAAGTAATAAACTTCTTCCATCAAGAAACTGCAATACGATATCTCCAACTGCTTCAGCCTCTGCCACGGCCTCAGTTCCCATGCTTTGGATCATCTCCCCATCACCCAGTTTTCTTGTCTCCTTGAACCCCTGCAAATTATTGCAAGCATGGCTAGTGGAACCAGAATCCATAATCCATGAAACTGGAGAACAATTGGATACTACAAGGGATTCCACTATGTGGATTTGAGATATACCTGTCTCAGCCTTCTTCGGAGTCGCACGGCAGTTGCCCTTCCAGTGCCCCTTCTTGCCGCATCGGAAACATTTTTCTTTGGGCTTTGCCAGACTATTCTACTTAGGAACCTGTAACTGCACCTGGCCCATCTTCACGGGCTTCTTAGATTTTCTTTTATGAAACTTACCCTTGGCTTTCAGAGAAGAATTCCACTCTATGTTCAGGGATTGGGCTCCTGCCCTCATCCCGTCTTCTGCCGCCTGGAGCGCCGCTAGGAGCTCTACGTTAGACATCTCCAACCAGTTAAGGTTAAAGTTGGTAACGAAGCCCTCAAACGCTCCTTACAGAGACGCGAGAAAAATATCGGTCTGGATCTTTGCATCCAAAATGACATCGAAGGAACCAAGCTCGTTCACATAGCCAAACAATTTCAGTATATGATCCCGAACTATAGTCCCCTCTGCCATCTTTGTGGACACCAATTTCTTGATGGTCAGGTAACGAGTTACCCGACTACAACCCTCGAACATTTCCTTTAGGTAGAGCATCATGTCTGAAGCAAAGGCCATGTCTTCGACTTGCTTCTGAAGGACGGTCTGCAAGGATGCCACTATGTAACACTTGCACATCTCATCAGCATCTAGCCAGTCTTTCCATTCCTTCAACTGGGCCTCAGTTGCACTTGGTCCTGGCATGGCCGGTTGAGGGGTACTTAGGGCAATTGTATGTTTGCCAACCCTTAGGACGAGCATCAAGTTCCGCTTTCAGTCCTTGTAGTTTGGTCTCGTAAGTTTGTTATCATTAAGTATAGAGGCAAGGGGGTCGAGCTTGGTCATGATTTCTGTAAACAACTATTCAAAGCAAAATTAGGGTTTACTACAATCTATTTTATAGAATTTAGAAATAGATAATGTTTACTCCAGCCGCTATATCTTCACTACCTCAAGTGGAGACATCCAGTAATCTAAATTCCCTAGGCTCGAGCACTGAGACTATCGGCCTTGAATTGGAGACAGCATCTCGGTGAGAGCATGCAACCGCTTCTGCCAATGGGCTTTTTACGACCCAGTCTTCATCAGAATTACCCATGGTAAACTGAAAGACCTCCCAGTCTCCTTTTGGCCAGCTTTATATGACCCGCGTGCACAGCAATAGCGGCTTCACACAAGCTTTCGGATGCTTTCCACAAATCTAGGTGGTGTCGGCAGGGGGGTTCATAGGCTCCCGCGGTGCAGGAAAAAACCGTCACCCACTGCCACCAGTATCCTCCATGTCCCAAAGGAAACCACTAGGTGAACCAGTATGGAAGGAAACATAGCTCTCACCCGGTGGGAATATCGAACGGCGTACCTCCCACCCAGACCCTTAGCCGGTTGATTGTGGAGGCCATGGGCTCCCCTTTGGAGGGAACTTCTTACACATCCCTTCTTTATGAGGTTTTATGCATATCTAGATGGGTCACGACCTCCTAGACTTAGACCCTGGTCTACCGTGCTCCCACTAGGATTACAAACCCTCCCGCAGAGCATTAGTATCCACGGAAAATATCATAGTCCCTACCTTGAATACTTAGCTTTCACCTTTCTTACAAGGATCACATTATATAGATTCCAAGGATCCTGATACTTTACTAGTTTGCCCATAATCCTAAGATCTGGAGCCTAGCCTAAGGTCAACGTGGAAAGGACTCCCACTATGATGATGTCTCGTTCATAATTTGATACCTGATATCATAGTAGACCTCATCTCATTATAGGTTTCGATGCTGGCCAAATTAGGATATCCGACAACCTCCGTCGGACCTCAACCTAATGGTTGCATAACCAAATCGTGATGAGTTCATACTACCATCAAACGTCATCTAGAAATGGGTATCACACAGTGAAATCCTAACCTAACTTGATCGCTAGGACCACGTGGGGAAAAGGCATCCCACTAGGGTTATCATACCTCTTATGGAGACATTAGTTAATTATCTCTAAACAAATATAACACTGCGTCTATCTCGGTGCACAGTACTTTGCTATCTGAACTACCACGAAGGCGGTTACCACCTTTCTTTTTAGCTAGCCACCGGATTCGCACGTGTTAGAACCATATAGAGACACCGATGAATCCATAAGCTTAGTACTAACCCTAAGCCTGATCTAGAGACAAACTCACAAGCAAGATAGATAATCACATTATCATCGGGGTTCTCTAAATACTAAATAAAGAGAAACAACAGAAATAGCATCCAAACTGAATCAAGTCAAGGGTCCGACCCCTGAACCTGAATAGCACAGCCAAGATATCCTGCTCTTCCGTTTTGCACGATCTCTGACGACGATCCCCATCATCGCCAACGTGCACGCTTTCGCCGGGTCTTTGCATGCCATGGTACTGTTGGGATTGATGTGTTCTAAGCTTGTAAAACTTTATGTTTTGGTCTAATAAAGATTGATAGTTATTATTATATGAGATGCATATAGGTGCGTAACATAGTTACGTGTTCTTTTGAGAACAGAGAGCCATGGTTATATGGTAGTCCACTGAGTTGAAGACTGAGTGGATTGGTCCCATATAATCTAAATTAGTTTGCAGCTATGATCAGGTTGGTCGCCTCATCATGTTAAGCTGTTGGCGATGACAGTTCATGGGAAGTCTTCACCATGGTCATCACCAGGCACAGTGTCTGTGGCTGAACGGAACTAACACAGTGTACAGATCAGTGAGCAGACACTGGTACACTAAGCCGTGTTTCTGCTTAGGGTAAAACGGTCCTAAACCCCGAGGAACCACGTCTGATGGACTAACCAGTTGTGTGGTGCTTAGGCACACCAATGTGTGAGGATCCATATGCAGTGATCCAAAACCACGGTGTACTGGGTTACCCGGCTGGCGTTGTATTAGCGTGTCACTCCTGCAGGCCATCCACACCCCTGATGGGAGGTGCGTTCCTTGGTGTGACTTACACTGTACCAAACCCAGGCCTGGTGGTCATCAGTTTGACTGTTGACCGGGTTCGATTACTCGACGGGGTAATCAGAGGTACGATGTATAGGTCAACCTGGAAGGAACCAAGTCATATGATCATTCGAGTCTGACGGTAGTCTTCACCGCTCGAAGTGAATCATGGCATCAAGTGGAGGGACAGCGGGTTTACCACTACTAAGCGGAGAGCAGGGGTATGATGGAGAACATCGTAAGTCTGGGTGAATTGGAGTGCAGCCTGCGTCGCACTCTGGGTGGCTACGCAGGTTAACTCGAGCTCAGAGGATCGATGGTACACTCGGGTAGTGTCTCGATCGAGCTTGAGTTGGAAGCCATGAACCCCGGTCCCTGATGGTTCCACCTTATCAACATTATGTGCGGTTCTTGAACCGTCTCCTCGGAACACCATAAGCATAAGGAAGAAAGAAGTATACGCTCCGTGTGTGCTTGGCACTAGAGCACGGTAGATGCGTAACTACATACGAGTACTAAGGGTTGAGCCCGAGACTAGTGCAGAGTCGCATGTAGTAATCCCTAGCCATAAGTGAACTTTGCTGCATAGGTGCGATGCACCGGGGTATGTTGCGAGTTGACTAGTTGACTTTGCTAGAGGCACCCTCCGGTGGCCTCAGTTAATAGTAGGTAACTAGTAAAGATCACTTAAGAAGTGGCCGCTAGGTATCGCACGCTAGAAATTGTCAAAATGAGGCGTCGGGGCGTTTTGGTAAAAATCTCACTCTGCCGGACCTCACTGTTGGCCGACCCTAGTAGTGAGGCACCTTGCTAGGGCCGGCCCTATGATGTAGGGATAAGAATCCCTCATCTATAGGGCCGGCCATATAGATAGGGATAGGGCGATAAAACGGTTAAGATCGAGCCCTAAAAAGTGGGAAAACGGATAAATACAACGAGAGATAAAAAAGAGATAATGGAGAGATAATGAGGGGGGGTCATTATCCCCTTGGATCCTTATCCAAGGGGGTTGGCCGGCCCTATAAAATGACCTATGGGCGCCGGCCCCATGTGCCAGAAAAACCGAACCCCCCTCTCTCTCATCTCTCTAGTTCTCTCCCGATTTATTTCCCGTTTCCTACTTGCAACTTCGTCTTCCTCGCTTGGAGTTCTGAAGAAGGAGAAGGGTCGTTCTTCGGAGGCAATCAGAGATCCGAGAGCGACGTTCCGTGCATCGTGTGAGATCGGGTGAACAAGAAGGCAACATCTCCATTCGTACCATCGGCATCTTCGCGAACGATATTCCGTCTCCATCGACAAAGAAGACAATTCTCCGCGGTTAAAAGATCCGTACGAAAGGTATGTGTAATCTAACATGTAGATCTAGCGAGCATTATGATTTGCATGCATGCTAGTTAATCATTACGCTAGATTGCCGTTAGGGGTTTTCGATTCACGTGCATACACATGCACACATATGTAGATTAGTTTCGATGAAAGGTTAAATCGTGTAACGTGCACCATGAACGGTCTTTCGACCGCCAAAACACTTCCGCTGCGAGCCTCTGACCCGGATTAACTTCCAACAATTGGTATCAAAGCCGCATTAGTGATGTGCGTTTCATGTTTTTTCATAAAACCAACATGTGTGCGCATGATGAATGCGTGAGATCATCGGGGTTCTTACGCTTAGATCATGCATATGTATAGATTGTGCTTGTTTTATTAGTTATTCTTGCAGGGCGCCGCTATAAAAAATCTAGATCTATGCTTTGTGCTTGCTACCGGGGGTCGGACCCCGAGTTAGCAATTGTCTGGATTTGCTTTCTGTGTGTGGATATGTAATTGAGCCATAGATTGGGCGAGTGATGGGGGTTGACCATCCTCGGTTTCCCATGGGTTTTTCCTAGGTGTGTTTTCTTTTCTTTCTAGGAAATTGTGTACGAGCGAGCACTTGCTCGAAGCGTACTAGACTTTTTCGGTTACAGATCGAGAAGAAAGATGTGCCAAAGAAATCCACCATCGGGAGCGGAAGCGGAACCCTGGAGGAAGAAGCAGATCTGGCAAAGTGTTCGCGAGCGCGACGAAGGAGCCGGACCGAGGAACCTTGCGAAGAAAGCTAGAGGCCTGCGCTGTGCTAATTAGGTTCAGGGGTCGGACCTTGAACTTAATTCAGTTTTAATAGTTGCTTTCTTTAATTAGTTCTTTGTGCTTCATATCGAACCCCGATGAGATAATATAATTATCAGTTTTCAGAGGGATGCCTTTCCCCTCCGGTCCAAGCGACTGTTTGAGGATAGGATCCCGCTAGATGACGCCTATTATTTAGTTGATTTTTGATGTTAGTGGGATCCCATCACATATGGTTATGCCACCATTAGGTTAGCACCCGACTAGTTGGGTGTGCCTATTTGGACAGCATCGAAATCAAAGATGAGATGGAGATCCATTGAACATCAATTGTCAAATCTATAAGCGAGGCGCCATGACTAGTGGGAGTCCTTTCCAGTGAGTCTGACTCTAAGATTAGCTCCAGAGTATTAGCGTGATAACCAATTTTGCAAAGCATCGATATTCTTGGAATATGTAATGTGACCCTTGAATGGAGAAATCCACTTGAGGCAGGGACTATGATATTCCGAGAGTGATTAATGCTATGCGAAGGGCTTGAACGCTAGTGGGAGCATGGTGTGACCAGGGTCTAGTATTTAGGAGGTCGCTACCTTTGCATTTGCATAAATTAATACTCGCAAAATAACCCTCATATATTTATAAGGGATGTAATAGAGGACTTTTAGAGATCCTCTGGCCTCCACGGTTAATCACTTCGTACTCGGGTGGAAGGGCATAACTCAACAACCCCCTCGGGTGAGAGCTGTGATTTTCTATGCCAAGCTACTTAGTGATCTCCTTCGGGATATCGCGGTTACGGTGCCAAGTGTTCAGGCTTTACTCACCCTCGTGGGGGCCGTTAGAATTCCCGTGCCGTAATTGCCTAAGCTCGTGGGTAAGCATCCTAAGTACGTGTGAGGTATTCGTTGCGAAGACAACGGTGATCACGTGGTACTGGCCAAAAGATAACCATGGTCCATCAAAGCCCGTAGTTGGCAGATTTGGATAGGGTCAAGGGAAAGACCCGTGTCAGCGAAAGACCTGCACACTGCCCCCTCGGACAGGTGTAGCCTACTCCGAGATCTTACATACATGGTTAATTAATCCATAGAGATGGCTTCGCTTGAGGGTAGCGTTGACATATGGATATAATTAGCTTGTTTTAAAAATCTATAAAAATAAGTTTTCATGCATCTCATATATTCAGTCTTTTATTTTCAGATGACCAAGTTAGACCCCCTGTCCGCTATCCTAAATGACCACAAACTTACCGGTCCCAACTATGAGGACTGGAAGCGCAACCTGTACCTAGTCTTAAGGATAGGTAAACACATGTCAGCCCTGAATGACCCTGAGCCAGATTTGCCAGGACCCAATGCCACAGAGGCACAGTTAAAGGCTTTCACTGACTGGAAGGAATCTAATGAAATATGTAAATGCTATATTATAGCATCCTTGCAAACAACTCTGCAGAAGCAAGTCGAGGAGATGCCCGACGCTTCTAACATGATGTTGTATCTGAAGGAGATGTTTGAAGGTCACAATCGCGTTACGCGATACCTTACCATCAAGAAACTCGTCGGCACTAAGATGTCCAATGGGACGCTGGTTCGGGAACACATGATGAAAATGTTTGGGTTCCAGAACGAACTAGCTACCATGGACATTGTGCTAGAAGGCGAGGTGATGACAGACATCTTCCTCTCGTCACTGTCTGGAGCCTTTGAAGGCTTTGTCACCAACTTTAATTTAAACAAGTTGGCTATGACAAATGCAGAGCTTCTGGGAGCTCTCCAGGCAGCCGAGGATGGCTTCAAGCAGAAGGGCGAAGCACTTCACGTGCAACACAGATCCTTCAAGAAGCCTGGTAAACCTCAAGGCAAGAGACATAAGAAGAAACCTAAGTCAGCGCCTGTGCAGGACTCTGCTGGGGCCTCTGGGTCTGGAGAATCAAAGAAACCGGGCACGAAGTGCTTCCGGTGTGGCCAGAAGGGTCATTAGAAGAAGGACTGCAAGAAGCCTCAGAATGCTGGTGAAGGTAATCTACAACTCTTAGTTGATGAATCATTTCTTTCAAGTAATAGTTCTTTTGCTAGTTGGATTGTGGATTCAGGATCCACTAACCATGCCTGTAACTCTCTTCAGGGGTTTCGGGAAAGCAGAAGGTTGCTTGATGGAGAGGTGACCTTGAGCATGGGAAGTGAGGCTGTGGCTGCTGCTGAAGCTATAGGAGATGTTACTCTTATTTTTTCGAATAATAAGACTTTGACTCTTAGAGATGTCTTTTATGTACCGTCCTTGAGACGTAACTTAATTTCTGTTTCTTCTTTAGTTAATGAAGGTTATTCAGTTTATTTTGATACTTCTGGTGTGTCTTTTAAACTGAATGGAACTTTTATAATAAGAGGAATGGTTCAGAATCATCTCTATATTGTCAGTCCTAAATTTGAAAATGATAACATAATAACTTCAGCATTTAATGCTAATTCATCTAAGCGTAAGAAACCTTCGGAGAATTTAACCCAATTGTGGCACTTACGGCTTGGGCATATTGCCTTAGATAGGATCCATAGGTTGGTAAAGGCCGGGCTTCTGGAAACAGATCCTACGGAGATCCTTCCCACCTGTGAATCCTGCCTGGAAGGCAAGATGACCAAGAGGGCCTTCAAAGGCCAAGGAGTGAGAGCTACTGAGGTATTGGAGTTAATACATTCAGATGTATATGGACCCATGAGCGTCAAGGCGATAGGAGGCCATGAGTACTTCATCGCTTTTACTGATGATTACTCAAGATATGGTTACATTTACCTTATGCATCGGAAGTCGGAATCCTTTGACATGTTCAAAGAGTTCAGGGCTGAAGTAGAAAAGCAGACAGGTAAATGTATAAAAACCCTTCGATCTGATCGAGGAGGTGAATACCTATCTGACGAGTTCCTTGGGTATTTGGTGGAGCATGGGATAACATCCCAGTTAACTGCTCCAGGTACCCCACAACGGAATGGAGTCTCTGAGAGAAGGAATCGAACCTTGTTGGACATGGTTCGAAGCATGATGAGTTATGCCTGTTTACCAACGACCTTTTGGGGATATGCCCTTCAGACAGCAGCATATGTTCTGAACCACGTTCCATCTAAATCAGTGCCTCAGACCCCTAGAGAACTGTGGTCAAGGCAAAAGCCAACACTACAGCATTTCAGAATATGGGGATGTCCTGCACATGTGCGGATAGACAAGAGGGAAAAGATAGAGCCAAAGTCCAAAGCATGTCTATTTGTAGGGTATCCCAAAGAGACTAAAGGTGGACTATTTTATGATCCTGAGGAAAAGAAGATAATCGTTTCAACAAATGCCATTTTCCTAGAACATAATTATGTTATGGACCACAAGCCTGCTAGTAAGGTAGTTCTGGATGAGCTACTGGGTACTAGATCAGAGAGCGCATCCGAAAGCATAGTGGGAGCTGACGTTACAGATAATAATATACTAGATACTGTAGAACCTATTAATCCTGTAACACCACCACCACCTCGTCGCAGTGGGAGAAACATCAGAGCTCCTGGCAGATACTATGAAGAAACCTTATTGGTTGATCCAGAGGGTCAGGAGGATAACCCACTGAGCTACGATGAGGCAGTGGGAGCTTCTAACAGCTCTGACTGGCAAAAGGCTATGGAGGCAGAAATTGAATCAATGTCCCATAACGCAGTCTGGACTCTTGTTACACCATCATCCAATATTAAACCTATTGGGTGTAAGTGGGTGTATAAGAAGAAGAGATGATCCGATGGTACAATAGAGACTTATAAAGCTAGATTAGTTGCCAAGGGTTATACCCAGAGAGAAGGGATCGACTTTGACGAAACCTTCTCGCCGGTAGCTATGATAAAGTCTATTCGGATCCTCCTATCCATTGCAGCCCATTATAACTGGGAGATCTGGCAAATGGATGTCAAGACAGCATTCCTCAATGGAAATTTGGAAGAAGACATTTATATGATTCAGCCACCAGGCTTTGAGTCAGAGGGTCAGGAACATCTAGTTTGCAAGTTGCAGAAGTCCATTTATGGACTAAAGCAAGCATCTAGAAGTTGGAACATCCGTTTTGATCAGGCAATCCAGTCGTATGGATTTACTCAAAACGAGGATGAACCATGTGTATACAAGAGGACTGATAAGACCACAGTAGTATATTTAATACTTTACGTAGACGATATTCTACTCATTGGAAATGATGTAGGAACATTGTCAACGGTAAAGGTCTGGTTGTCAACACATTTCGATATGAAAGACCTAGGTGAAGCGAGTTATGTTTTGGGGATCAAGGTAACACGTGATCGCCAGAACAGGATTCTCTCGCTATCACAGGCTACGTATATAGATAAGGTTATGGCTAGATTTGACATGCAAAACTCCAAGAAGGGTTTTGTGCCATTTAAACATGGCGTAAAACTGTCTAAGGATCAATGTCCTAAGACACCTGAGGAGAGAGCAGAAATGCAGAAGATACCTTATGCTTCAGCATTAGGTAGTCTAATGTATGCTATGAATTGTACAAGGCCTGATATCTGTTTCGCAGTAGGAATGATGGGTCGGTTTCAGTCGAATCCGGGTCCAGATCACTAGACAGCAGTGAAGTGTATACTCAAGTACCTTCGTAGAACAAGGGACTATGAGTTGGTTTACAATTCACAAGAACTGACGCCGATTGGATACACAGATTCTGACTTTATGTCAGATTTGGAATCCAGGAAGTCGACATCAGGTTTTGTGTTTATGCTAGGAGGAGCAGCGGTTAGTTGGCAGAGTGTGAAGCAGAAATGCATCGCAGACTCTACCACAGAGGCTGAGTACGTTGCAGTGTGCGAGGCAGCCAAAGAGGTGGTATGGCTTAAGAAATTCCTTACGGATTTGGGGTGCATACCAGAGGCCCAGTTACCTATTGTGCTTTACTGCGACAATAGTGGGGCGGTAGCACAAGCAAAGGAGCCAAGACATCACCAAAAGGGGAAGCACATCGAGCGCAAGTTCCACTTGATTCGGCAGTTTCAAAAGCAAGGGCGAGTAATGGTAACACAGATTGCATCTACAGATAATGTTGCTGATCCTTTCACAAAGGCAATACCTACCAAAGCATTCGAGCGACATGTGGACGCGATGGGAGTCAAAACCGTTTTGCTTCGCTAGACCAAGTGGGAGATTGTTGGGATTGATGTGTTCTAAGCTTGTAAAACTTTATGTTTTGATCTAATAAAGATTGATAGTTATTATTATATGAGATGCATATAGGTGCGTAACATAGTTACGTGTTCTTTTGAGAACAGAGAGCCATGGTTATATGGTAGTCCACTGAGTTGAAGACTGAGTGGATTGGTCCCATATAATCTAAATTAGTTCGCAGCTATGATCAGGTTGGTCGCCTCATCATGTTAAGCTGTTGGCGATGACAGTTCATGGGAAGTCTTCACCATGGTCATCACCAGGCACAGTGTCTGTGGCTGAACGGAACTAACACGGTGTACAGATCAGTGAGCAGACACTGGTACACTAAGCCGTGTTTCTGCTTAGGGTAAAACGGTCCTAAACCCTGAGGAACCACGTCTGATGGACTAACCAGTTGCGTGGTGCTTAGGCGCACCAATGTGTGAGGATCCATATACAGTGATCCAAAACCACGGTGTACTGGGTTACCCGGCTGGCGTTGCATTAGCGTGTCACTCCTGCAGGCCATCCACACCCCTGATGGGAGGTGCGTTCCTTGGTGTGACTTACACTGTACCAACCCCAGGCCTGGTGGTCATCAGTTTGACTGTTGACCGGGTTCGATTACTCGACGGGGTAATCAGAGGTACGATGTATAGGTCAACCTGGAAGGAACCAAGTCATATGATCATTCGAGTCTGACGGTAGTCTTCACCGCTCGAAGTGAATCATGGCATCAAGTGGAGGGACAGCGGGTTTACCACTACTAAGCGGAGAGCAGGGGTATGATGGAGAACATAGTAAGTCTGGGTGAATTGGAGTACAGCCTGCGTCGCACTCTGGGTGGCTACGCAGGTTAACTCGAGCTCAGAGGATCGATGGTACACTCGGGTAGTGTGTCGATCGAGCTTGAGTTGGAAGCCATGAACCCCGGTCCCTGATGGTTCTACCTTATCAACATTATGTACGGTTCTTGAACCGTCTCCTCGGAACACCATAAGCATAAGGAAGAAAGAAGTACGCTCCGTGTGTGCTTGGCACTAGAGCACGGTAGATGCGTAACTACATACGAGTACTAAGGGTTGAGCCCGAGACTAGTGCAGAGTCGCATGTAGTAATCCCTAGCCATAAGTGAACTTTGCTGCATAGGTGCGATGCACCGGGGTATGTTGCGAGTTGACTAGTTGACTTTGATAGAGGCACCCTCCGGTGGCCTCAATTAATAGTAGGTAACTAGTAAAGATCACTTAAGAAGTGGCCGCTATGTATCGCACGCTAGAAATGGTCAAAATGAGGCGTCGGGGCGTTTTGGTAAAAACCTCACTCTGCCGGACCTCACTGTTGGCCGACCCTAGTAGTGAGGCACCTTGCTAGGGCCGGCCCTATAATGTAGGGATAAGAATCCCTCATCTATAGGGCCGGCCATATAGAGAGGGATAGGGCGATAAAACGGTTAAGATCGAGCCCTAAAAAGTGGGAAAACGGATAAATACAACGAGAGATAAAAAAGAGATAATGGAGAGATAATGAGGGGGGGTCATTATCCCCTTGGATCCTTATCCAAGGGGGTTGGCCGGCCCTATAAAAGGACCTATGGGCGCCGGCCCCATGTGCCAGAAAAACCGAACCCCCTTCTCTCTCATCTCTCTAGTTCTCTCCCGATTTATCTCCCGTTTCCCGCTTGCAACTTCGTCTTCCTCGCTTGGAGTTCTGAAGAAGGAGAAGGGTCATTCTTCGGAGGCACTCAGAGATCCGAGAGCGACGTTCCGTGCATCGTGTGAGATCGGGTGAACAAGAAGGCAACATCTCCATTCGTACCATCGGCATCTTCGCGAACGATCTTCCGTCTCCATCGACAAAGAAGACAATTCTCCGCGGTTAAAATATCCGTATGAAAGGTATGTGTAATCTAACATGTAGATCGAGCGAGCATTATGATTTGCATGCATGCTAGTTAATCATTACGCTAGATTGCCGTTAGGGGTTTTCGATTCACCTGCATACACATGCACGCATATGTAGATTAGTTTCGATGAAAGTTTAAATCGTGTAACGTGCACCATGAACGGTCTTTCGACCGCCAAATCGCTTCCGCTGCGAGCCTCTGACCCGGATTAACTTCCAACAGGTACCGCTTGTCCGAACCGTGGATGTAGCATCATCTCCTTCTTCCTGTGACCGAAAAACTAACACGCTCTGAGCAAGTGCTCGTTCGTGTACAATTTCACTAGAAAGAAAAGAAAACAATCCTAGAAACATGGCCAGGGAATCGAGGATGGTCAACCCCCACCCTCGACCATCTGTAGCCTTAAAATCCACTAGCACAATAATAATCAATGCAAAATTTAAATCCAGGGTTCGACCCCCGGATGCATGCAATCACATATTACTATTCAGCGCGGTACCTGCAAAGAGACGATACATAGCACAATCCATATGCATGAACTATGCCGAACCCCGACGAAAACATATGCCATCATATATTCACATAATGTTTTCACGAATTCATGCATGAAACATACACCAAAGCGTGCTCTGATACCAATTGTTGGAATTGGATCCACTTATCAGAGTCGCAGCGGAAGTAAAAGAAAGATCCGAAGATCATACGGTGTATGTTTTATTACAATTAATTCTACAAAACAATCTATATGCAAATATATGATCTTAGCATATGTGCGGACACCCTAGAGGCATACTACGATCTACGGAAGACATGCATGCATCTAGTTAGGTGTTTAGAATCATCATACCTTTTGGATCTATGATCCGGAGATGACGAAACGATGAAGAACCGTACTTGAGTCGCAAGGGAAACTGTCGGATAGCACCTTGTCCTTTGCGAATTGAAGAATCCTCGAAATCCTGTCTCTGAGTGCAAGGATCACGAGCCGACGGAGGAATCCGTTGCGAAGACGATGGGGAGCCACGAGGTTTCCTCCTTCTCTTTCTCTCTTCTTCCTTCTCCTTCCTTCCTTTTCCTTCTCCCTTCTTCTTCCTCTCTTTTCCTTGGCCGAAACCACAAAGGAGGAGCAAAGGGGGGGTCGGATTTTTGGAGGAGAGGGATAAACACATAGGGCCGCCCTCTCTCTCCCTATTCTATTTATAGGGCCGGTCTCCCATGGCTTCAAGGAAGCTAGGGCCAGCCCTAGAGAGATTAGGATAGAGGGGGGGCAGTTTTTAGGGATTTCCAATGTCTATCGTGAAGCCTAGACGAAAACGCCCTTCACGGAAAGTGGAAAACTGTAAGAGAAACTGAGTGAGGTGCGCTATTCGAAATCGAGTTTCGTCAGCGCCTGTGAGCTCCTGGAATTATTCCACTCATTCTACGATCCATATTCAATGTGTTCTGAGCCATATGTCGATATTTACCAAAAATACCCCTATGGCCCGTAACACATATGAATTAGGTTCTTAGGCTCCGGGCTTGCGCTCCATCGTGCTACTTCGCATCCAACGTATCCAACTAGGTCGGGGAACAATTCCAATATGCAACGACAGGGTGGAACCTTCAGGGTTCAGGATCTCTAGCTCCAATCGGATCCCTAATTAACTGTTCCGGTGACACACCGAAAGTTCCGTTAATCAGCCCTAATCCGATTAACCCGCGTAGCCACCCAGAGTGCGACGCGAGTTGAACTCTAGTGATCCTAAACTTATGTTACTCCTTCGTAACCCTGTTCTCTACTATGCTCCAATAATCCTTAGTCCCTCCTATTACTGGTGCCATGATATGACTCGAGCGGTGGGGAGCACCGTCAGATCCCAATCGATCATCTGACTAGGATTTGATGACTTATCATCTATAACACCACACACCTTTCGGTGCTATGCTTAGCATCCGGAACATTGTCAGTCATACTGAGAACCACCAGGCCTGGGTTAACTGTGTGGACAGATTGACTCATCAAAATGCACCCATCCAACATTGGACGTCGGATAACCTGTAGGGATTATATGTCACTCAAGCGCCAGCCGGGTAACCCAACGTACCGTGGTATTGGACTATGGAAGGTCCGCACACGTTGGCACATCAAAGCACCACACAACTGGTTAGCCCAGTGTACATGGTCCCTCAGGGTTAAGGACATATTATCTATAGTAGTAAGACGGTTTATGCACCAGTGTCTGAATCACTGAACTGTGCACCGTCTTGGTTCCTGTTTAACACGATCATCGTGCTTGGTCAGGTGAATGGGAATCCCATATTCCTGTGGTGGAGACTTCACCACATCCTCTACCTGCCAACAGCTTGTTCTCGGTGAAGCAACCGGCATCACCTAAGCTGTGAACTAGTTCTAGGTCTATACAGAACTGGTCCACTGGGTCTCCCAAGCATGGATCCTCCATGCGCCTCAATGGCCTACTGTGTTCCCTAGGGTCCTCTTATTATATAAGTATTATTATATACCAGAGTAGTATTCTAATTAAAACAATAACCAAAGTCATCTTTATTAATGTTAATACAGAAATTCCACGCTAAGGACACACGAACTACAACAGAAACTAGGTGGCACCTCTTGCTTGGAGATATAGGTCATAAGACCGAACTTTAACAATAACTTCACTTGTCTTCTTTCTATTTACCTACTCTGTAATCTCTAACTCTACAAACCATCAAATTCAATCAAGAATTGTGGGGCGAGAACTCTAATCAAAACGGTACAAAAATTTCCACCATAGAGCTTTAAAGCTCTTAGAACTGATCCTCACGGACATTTATGGTCCATTCCCTGTCAAAACTCATGGTGATTAGAGTTACTTCATCGCGTTCATTGACGACTACTCTAGATATACTTATGTGTATCTCCTCCACCATAATTCACAAGCTTTGGAGGTCTTCCAAACATACCAGTTGGAGGTGGAGAATCAATTTGATAAGAAGATCAAGGTTGTTCGCTTAGATCGTGGAGGGAAATATTTTGGGAGGATGAATCTGGATGGTGTAAACCATGGTCCTTTCTCTGAGTATCTGAGGCTCTAGGGGATTGTTATTTATATATCACACTTAGCTACCCTGATAGATCGAATGATTTTCGGTCCTACTGTCCTTACAGACTGTTTGAGATAGTAGAGACAAATAGTACTAAGTTTCTAGAGGATGCAGAATTCAGTGGGAGCCAATGACTAGTTGAGACTCTTGTCTAAGAGGACTCTTTGAAAGCTGTCATGTCAGTATCATTTTTTCCCGTTATTTAGCTAAATATACTAGCAGACAGTGCACTAGCTCCTATTGGGACAGTGGCAGAGGTTGACCCACTGCCAGTTTAGACTATACATGTTCTAGATACTCCAGTAGAGCCAGTCCAGCTGAGGAGGCTAGATTGCCAGCATAGGTTAGCTATCCCAGACTATTATGAAGTTTATTTTCAGAAGATTCAAAGTGAATGATCTGATATTGCTGACCCTACTTCCTTCCATGAAGCTATGGGTTGTAATGAATCTCGACAGTGGCAGGAGGTCATAAGAGAGGAGTTGCAATCTATGGAGAAGAATCATGTTTGGGATCACGTTGAGATAGCGGGAAATCGGAAGGAAGTGGTGTGTAAGTAGATCTATAAGACCAAGAGAGATGTTGATAGCAAGATCGTGAGATTCAAGGCCAGACTGGTGGCTAAAAGTTTCAGGCAGAAGGAGGGTATTGACTTTGGCGAGACTTACTCTTTGATTTATACCAAGGACTCCTTGAGAGTGATTATAGCCATTGTAGCCCACCACAACCTGGAATTGCACCAGATGGATGTTAAAACAATATTTTTGAATGATGATCTGACAGAGGATATTTACATGTCACAGCCAGAGGGCTTTGTAGTCAGTAGGAGCAAGCAACTGGTTTGCCAGTTGAGAAAATCCATTTATGGGCTTAAGTAGGCTTCCAGGCAGTGGTACCTAAGGTTTGATCAAGTTGCTATAGAGTATGATTTTCAGGAGAATATGACTGCTAGATGCATATATCTGAAAGTCAGTGGGAGTATGTTTGTCATACTCGTTCTCTATATTGATGGTATTCTCTTGGCGAGCAATGACATTCACATGCTCCATAATGTCAAGCACTTCTTGTCCTAGAAATTCGATATAAAGGACATGGGTCAAGAAGATTATATGCTTGGGATCAAGTTTCAAAGAGATAGAGCAGCAAGGATTATGGGACTCTCGTAGACAACTTATGTTGAGAAAGTCCTGAAGAGGTTCATGATAGATAGGTGTGCTCCAGGTGAGGCACTAGTACTGAAGGGAGATGTATTTTTTCAGGATCAGTGTCACAAGAATTAGGTTAAGAGGAGCATGAGGTTATTGATGAGGTACCAGAATACATAAGAGATCAATTCCTTGCCATGATCAACACCTTTAATGGGTTTGAAGATGAGGTAGAAGGAGAGGATACATCGTATCATGTTTACTATCTTAAAGAAGCTGTATGATCTACTCGTTCCCCTAGCCTCTCTTTTGATCGATCTTCATCGTGATTTAGCTTCTCTATGAATGATTTAGCTTCCGTGGTGGTGCACCGCAGATGAACGTTATAGTCAGAGCCTATTTTGACGAAGCCAAATGGAGAGAATAAAGATATGTGCCAACAATAAAAGAACATCTAAGTGTTTCTATACCTAGCGTTGCATACAACGTTCTAGTTTGTGCTGCTTATATTGGCATGGGGGGTGTGGCAACCAAGGAGGCATTCCGGTGGGTGGTTAGTTTTCCAAAGATCATCGAAGCCTCTGCTAGGCTCGGTAGATTCATGGATGACATTGTTTCACATGAGATGAGTTCTTTCAATACCCCTAATTCTATAGCCCTTAAATAACCTAATGCCAAAGATGCAAAGATAACACCTAATTAGTTTCTTCATGACATTCCAAAGAGAGAAAGCCTTACCTAGGGTTTTGCCGAAGGAGGACGGGGAGAAGTTGATCGAAGAAATTGAAGGAGGAGCTCCACTGCCGACTGATAGAGAGGGAAGACAGATCAAATCCAAAAAAAAGGGAGAAAGATAGAGAGAGAGAAAGAGAGAGAGAGAGAGAGAGAGAGAGAGAGAGCTGGTGGCAGAGGCAGATGACAGGCAGGAGGTGGTGGTGGTTGGGAGGGTGTCGCGGCAGGTGGAGGAGATGGCGGTGGCAGGGGCAGGAGACTGTGGCGGTCGGGTAACAGGGGAGGTGGTGGGGGTCACGGCAGGTGCGGGGGGAGGGGGGGAGGTGATGTCAGAGAGAGAGAGAGAGATGGGGGGGAGGGGGTACCTCCGATCCTCAGCAACTCGAGAGAGACGCAGCTCCACAGCGCCTCCGATCCGTAGCAACTCGAGAGAAAGGCTCCAGCAAGATCGAGAGAAAGAGGGAGGATCGGGGGGGGGGGGGGGGGATCAGATCTGTAGATTATTAGGTCTTATTAAACAACGGTCTTAGACCGTAGTTTAATATGCGATAGCGAGTTTTGGTAAAATTAACATTATTGATATTATACAACAGTTTAAGACCGTCGTTAATTAAAATAACCGTCATTATTTTAACCACTGTTTTGATCCGTCGTTAATTTATGTAGTATCAAGACGTTGAGGAATTTGTTAGGAACCTTAGACACATTAATCCTTCTTCTTTTTTTTTTCCAATAGAGACACGTGGCGTATCAAGAAGTTGAGGAATTCCTCAACACACAACGTGGCGATCTTGAACATTGCTTTCTTACATAGTAAATTGATAACAATTAGCCACGTAAGTGCCAGCTAGGTGAGTTGGTAAAGTCTTCTGAGACTAGGTTTGATTCTCGCTTGGATGGATCGTATTAATAAATAAAATATTATTAGAAAAACACATTAACCCTTCTTCTCTGTCTTAAAATACACCATGATTTATGAGAGTTGTGCGTGACAGAACTAGGTAAAATTAGTTTGAGCTGAATGAAATGATATAGGCAAACCGATCGGGTAGCCAAAATGCTATTGTGGTGTGGCTGGGTGTGTGTGGGTGAGGGAGGTATATCATGGCTCTTGTCTTTTACTTAAAAGGGTTGAGTAAATAGCATTGTCCTTGTTTTTTACTTAAAGTTTGAAATTACATTGGATATTATTTGGTTTGAGTGTAAATACTAAACTCTCTTCATATGTTTCATTTAGAAAATTATAACATTTCATCACTCATGGACTCACTCTAAAGTGGATGTCAAGTAGATCTTGTTTTTCCCATATTTATCACTTGGAATGTATTGCTAACCAAGAAACCTAATTATTGAAAATACTATTTAAACAAACTAGGGGAAACAAAGGGGGACACTAGGGCTGCATCTGAGGGACCGAGCGATTCACGAGTGGGTCCCCCATATATTTGTTGGCTGAGTGAACGCTTGGCCGTGTCGGCATATACATAGGTTCTACCTGAAAATTTCTCTTGTGCAATGGCACTTACAAGCATCTGTCTACCCCTGGGGACAACATCGCACATGCGCTAGATCTATGAGTTCACCAATGAGTCAACGATGATGGAGGATGGCTAAAACATTCTCTTTGATTGGACGATTAGTACCCGAGGACTACTTTACTTTATTTAACTTTACTTTAGTAATCGTCTATGAATGTACTTTGTTTAATTTTTTGCCTGTTTAGTCCTATATCGATTGTGGGGACAGATCACTGTAGTGCGCTTGGATCTTATATAAAAGACCAAAAGGTTTCTTTTTTGTTAACGAATATTATGAATTAAATTATGCAAATTGCGCTGTCTATGAAAGAAAGAATCGAAAGAAAAGCTCAAAGACAATAAGTCTCAAATCATTTGGTGTGAATCCATGATCTCTCTCTCTCTCTCTCTCTCTCTCTCTCTCTCTCTCTCTCTCTCTCTCTCTCTCTCTCTCTCTCTCTCTCTCTCTCTCTCTCTCTCTCTCTCTCTCTCTCTCTCTCTCTCTCTCTCTCTCTCTCTCTCTCTCTCTCTCTCTCTCTCTCTCTCTCTGTGTGTGTGTGTGTATGTGTATAGTTGGTCCGACCCGCCACGTTTCATTTAGCGTATTTCACTTGTGTACCTAGTCGCTTGCTTGCATGTCTCGACTATGAACTTGGCCGTCTGCATGTGTGTTTCGTTCGTGCACCCGATCGCCTGCCCATGTGTTTCGCTCGTACACTGGCACCTGTCAGCCCGTGTGTTTCCACCGTGCACCCAATTCCTTCTCACATGTTCCATGTGCATTTGTTTCTTGTTAGCCTTATGCACGTGTTAAAGTTGTGAAACCTAATTCATCATCGTGACGATTACTTATGAGCGCACCGTTAATTCAACTCTCGACGATCTCTCCGCTACTCATGATTGTTCGTGCATACTTGAGTCGTGATCTCTTGCATGCATGACGATTTCCTATCATAATCCATGTTTCTTCGTTCTCTTCTCACACTTGTGATGCTTTGGCAAACCCTTTATTCTATATTATGGTCTACCTAAAACATGACAAACTAGAACCTATTTTCATCCATTAGAGAATAGGAGAGTTGGCAAGCATCACCCCCCCCCCCCCCCCCCCCCTCTCCCGATTTACCTAAGACTGCGGTGGGAACTTCTGAGTCGATTGGGCTTCACTCCCATCGGGATTAGTACAAGCCTGAAGTGGGCCATTGCCTGAAAGTTTCGGGACACTCATCGATCTTTAAAAAAAAAAACTCGTCTATGTTTGCTATCAAAATCAGTGGTTTATTTTAGTGTCTTAAAATTACATGAACATACTACCTTAAATTAAGCTTATTTAAGTCTTCAAACAGTGATTCAAATCCTAACATACTATTGATAAATATATCCAATTAATAAAGGTACATCATAATACCGAAAGACCTATCTATTTATTATCTCATATTGCAATTTCAATTCTGTTATTATATCATCACTTAATATTAATTTTAAAAACATAAAAATTTTATATATTATAAAATTATTAATTATATTTTCAATTATCTCTGCATCTACGTTGTTGGATCCAAATCAAGAGGTATGTTCTCCACAAATTATTTTAAAAAGGGAATTATTATTCATACCCCAAAAATCTGTAATTAGCCCCCGTATCCCTAGCGTTTCTCAATAACTTACTCAACAATAGTTTAATACCAACAATGCCCTTTTTTTTGTACCCCAAACCCTAAAGCCCCTGCTCAGCGTCTTTTGTACCCCCAACTCAACCCAATGTTTGTTTAAACTTAGCCCAAGCCCAACCCATCGGGTTGGCCGGGTTGTGCGGGGTGGGTTCGGGTTAACCCGTCCAAAGTCGGGTTGGGTTCGGGTTGGCCCGCCCAAGTTGCAGCTAGGGGTGGCAATGAGTCGTGTCGTGTCTAGTTTTGTGTCGTGCCCAAAACCCCTAGACTCGGACCCGACCCGTTTAACTAATCGTGTCAAGATCCTAAACCCGTACCCGACTCGCTAATAAATAGGTAGACACGATAAGACCCGGTAAGACCCGTTTACCACCCAGATCTATTCAGTTGACCCGATCCGACCCAATCCGACTTGACCTGACATGACCCGAAAGACCCACTGGTATTATATATTATAGTATTGGATTGCTGGTAGACCAGACCCGACATGACCCGTTGAATACTAAACGGGTCTTCCCAGGTCTACCGTGTCCAGACCCTAAACCTGGACCCGACCCGTTTATTAAACGGGTCTATCGTGCCGATCCGTTTGCGACCCGAACCCGTTTAGCCTTGTCCCAGACCCGCTAATTTCGTGTCGGGTCCTGTCGGGTCAAGGAGAAATAATTCGGGTTGGGCTCGGATTAGCCCGCCCAAATTCGGGTTGGGTTCAGGTTGGCCCGCCCAAGTTGCAGCTCTACTTGTGCCTTCAAGTATCATCCAACTGCATGGGGTTTATTTAAGAGTGGGGTGTATTCAAGAGTGCATATAATTGGGGTATATCTAAGGGGATATGTGTTTGATTGGGGTATAATCAAGTTGGGGCGGGTCATTTAACTGGGGTGCGTTGAAGGTGGGGTGTAAGGGGGAAGGGTATTTTTGGGATAGGAATGGGGTATGAAAAAAAAAAATGGGGTGTGTTCAAGTTTGTTGGAAATGGGGGCTAATTACAGATTTATGGGGTATGAATAAAATTTCCCTTTTAAAAAAAAGAAGATCAAAATCGATTAGAGCTGCACCTTCATGATGTGCCACATGATCACAGGCACAAGTGATTCTCACTCAACCTAGCTGACACGCAAAGGAACGGTGGTGATCAAATGGCACATCAGAATTGGATGGAAAACTGGATGGCTAACTAGCCTTGCTCCGATACCAAAATGACTGTCCCAGACTCCCAATCACGACCGTCCGTTGCACCCAGCCCGGACCAGCAGGTAAAGGGGCGCTGTGATTGGATGCCACGTCATCCTGGTTAAAGCCTCTGGTTGAATAACACTGCTCGTTCGCATTGGGGAGTAGGGAGCAGCAGCCCAGTGACCACCCGAGAGTTATGTTCACCGGTGTCTGAGCGTAGCACGACAACCAGATTTCCGTATCGGCCGCAACAGCTTTTACGACACGGAGAGGCTGCAGTAACCGAGACGGAGGAAGACGACAGGAGTGTGCCGGGGCCCCGCTTCCATATCATGTCATGTGCCCACCACCTGGCACCACCCCCAACGACCAAAGAATCCAATGCGAGACCCATATTAATTTAATAACATAAAAACAATTAAAGAAAATTTCCGAAATTTATCTTGATTAAAAGGTTTTTTTCCTCGAGAGATTCCCCACTCAACTTTTTTTTTTTCTCTCTCTACTCACAGTCATCAGCTCACCCTTTTTGTCTAATTTTTTTTTTCCCTGTCTTAGATAAATGTTAAACGTAACGTAACGGATCGGAAACGTCACGATACGGGGAACACACGAGCTAGCACTAGCAGCCGACGGTGGCGAAACCGATACGGGCCCGGGCGCTGTCGAAGACAATCCGGAATCCCTGCTGCTGGATGTTGCCGACTATAGAGACGCCGCTGTCGGTGCCGGCGAATGCGAAGCAGAAGGTGCCGCGCGTGTCCACCGGGATCAGGTAGTTCGCCGCCGGCAGGGACACCTCCGCCCCGCCCGCCAGGTGCATCACCACCGTCGGGACCTTCACCTCCGCCCGCCCCGCCAGGTCGTAGCACGTGTCGAACAGCGAGAACCCGCCGGGCGCCTCCCGCAGCCCCGCCGCACCGGCCTTGAACGCCTCCCGCAGCGCGGCGTACGCCGGCCGCGCCAGCCGTGTCACCGACGTCCCCGAGTCCACGATCACCCCGCCACGCCCCGTCACCGGGTCCAGCCGCAGGTCCGACGCCAGCACCCCCGCCACCCGCGTCCCCCCCACGCTGATCCCCGTCAGCTCCACGTAGTAGAACGTGTCCAGCTTGGGGTTCCGCACCATCGGTGTGTACGCCACCACCGCTCCGGATCTGGGCAATGCCGCGTCGCCGAACACCACCGACGACGAACGAGCCCGGGCGGACGACGAAGAAGACGTGCGGTCCACCAGGCAGTAGGAGAATCGCCGGCCGAAACGGCGGGCGGCCTGGGAGGGGAAGGAAAGGCTCCCCCGGCCGAGGCCCAGCAGCCCCGCGGCGGCGACGAAGAGGCCCTCGTTGTCGTGGCCGCAGCCCACGGCGACGCGGCCGACGCGGGCCCCGCCGCTGAAGGTGAAGGTCTCGGTGGAGAACTCACCGGTGGTGATGGATCCGTCACCGTAGGAGACCTGGTACAGGCAGGACCGGCGGCGGGTGTCGCAGCCGGAGACGTCCAAGCGGCGGCAGAGTGGCGTGCCGCAAGGGACGGAGGCGTAGGAGCGTGAGCGGCGGGGGTCAAAGATGGGGTCGGCCTGGGAGTAGCAGCGGCGGCAGGGTGCGCACTGGATCCAGACGACGTCGCTACCGGTGTCAAGGACCATGAAGGCGTAGACTGGCGGGGTGCCGACACCGATCCGGGTGAAGTACTCGCCGCTTCCCTGGGCTAGGCCGGACACGACCGAGCTGCTGAAGCTGCGGTGGCGCGTGGCGTTCGGACGGCTGCCTGCGCCGACGGCGGCGGCGAGGGTTTCGTGGAGCTTGGACACCCTGGCGGCGTCCCGATCGAGTCTGAGGTGGAGGAGGTGCTCCGGGGTGGAGTTGGCGGCGAGTAGGGAGTCGAGGTGGGCGAGTCGGAGGTGGAGGGAGGAGGGGGCGGAGGCAGTTGTGGCGCGGCCCGTTTCTGCCTCGGTTAGGGTTTCGAGGTCGGCCGTCCAGGTGAGGAGGTCGTCGTCGGGTCGGAGGGCTGCGGGGAGCCGGAGGGTGGTTGGGACGAGGGTCTGGTATTCGACCGGTTGGGTCTGACCACCGGCGAGGTGGAGGAGGAGGAGGAGGAGGAGGAGGAGGAAGGGGAAGAGGGTTTCGGGTTTAGGGAGTTCCATGGATGGGTGGGGCCGCAAAATGCGGATGCGGTGAGCTTTGGAGTGTAGTGGGGGGGAATAGAGTGAGTGAGGTACAGGAAGATGAGTGGGTGCTTTATACGGGGGAAGTGGCCGGCTTTGTAATCAATTATTGGGCCGGTTCGGTACTGAAGTTGCGGTGGACCGGTATAAATGTTTGTACAATTTAAATGACCCTTTGGCTTATGGGTAATGCTAATTGATCATTAGCAAGTACCACAGTGATCGGAGTTGGAGCATCTCCAACGGGCTCCTAGGTAGGGCTGGCAATGGGTCGGGTCGGGTCGGGTTGAGACATATGTATAAGGGCAAA
Organism: Chamaelirium japonicum; assembly: GCA_947650365.1. Lineage (NCBI taxonomy): Eukaryota > Viridiplantae > Streptophyta > Magnoliopsida > Liliales > Melanthiaceae > Chamaelirium > Chamaelirium japonicum. Next base: position 17,027,205 of record OX393559.1, on the reverse strand, counting down.
ACACCCAATCCGAACCCGACCCGTTTAATAAACGGGTCAAAAACTTAAACCCAAACCCGACCCGCCTAATAAACGGGTTGACCCGACCCGACCCGTTTAACCCGTTTACTAAACCGGTCGGGTCGTGTCGGGTCGGGTTGGCTCGGGTTGGGTCAACAGAACCCATGTAAACCTGTCGGGTTGGGTAAAGACCAGTCGGATTGGGCCGGGTTTGATCGGGTTGGGTCGGGTTGGCTCGGGTTGGTTCGGGTTGGGTCGGGTCGGGTCGGGTTGACACGACCCATTTGTTAAACGGGTCAAGTCGGGTCAATCGGGTTATAAGTACAAACCCGAACCCGACCCATTAAATAAACGGGTCAATCGGGTCGACCCGTTTATGACCCGAACCCGTTTAGGCCAAACCCAAACCCGCTAACTTCGGGTCGGGTTCGGGTCGGGTTGGCGGGTCGGGTCAAGAATTGCCACCCCTACTCCTAGGTAGGGCTGGCAATTTCGGATCCGACATGGCAAACCCGACACGAAGTTAGCGGGTCTGGATCAGGGTTAAACGGGTTCGGGTCGTAAACGGGTCGACATGATAGACCCGTTTAATAAACGGGTCGGGTCCGGGTTTAGGGTCTGGACACGGTAGACCCGGGAAGATCCGGTTAAAATTCAACGGGTCGTGTCGGGTCGAGTCTACCCGCAATCTGATACTATAATATATAGTATCATCAGGTCTATCGGGTTAGCTCGGGTCAAGTCGGATTGGGTCGGATCGGGTCAACTGAATAAACCCGTGTGGTAAACGGGTCTTATTGGGTCTACCCATTTATAAACGGGTCAGGTACGGGTTCAGGATCTAGACACAATTAGTTAAACGGGTTGGGTCCGGGTCTAGGGGTTTTGGACATGACCCGAAACTAGACACGAACGCAACCCGACACGACCCATTGGCACCCCTACGCCTAGGTATCTTCCCTATTAATTATTGAAGCTCTTACTTGTTACATAGGTAAAATATGAAGTGGGGATTGAAGAGCACTCCAATATACGCCCTTTCTCCCTGTTTTTCTTGAAAAGATCAAATGCTCATCCGTCTTGCCATCTCACTTCAAACTCTCACGAGAGTTGTTCGAGGAACTACACAAAGCGTTTACTCAAGCCACGGGGCTCACTTTTAATCTTTCCTACTTCGTTCGTCCGAGAGCAGTAGAGGAATGTAAAATATGAAAAATATATGTTAAGCCTGTTTCAGCGATGTTTTAAACTCATTCATCGTTTGTTTCACTACAATACCGAAGGATGAAAGGCCTAGAATCCCATTGAAGAGGCTCTTAATAGTTCGGTGAGATCTACGTGACAAGGTTTATTATTTTGAATAATTAGTCTCGTACAAAGCTTTTTTTTCTCTAAGGGTCCCATAAACTTAGAAATTATTTAGCTTTTCAACCTTCATTTTGGACACTATTAAAAACCGCATCCAGGTGATATTTTATTAAAACCTTAAACAAAAAGAAGATGATGGCGACGCATGCAACTCTTCTCGCAAGTTGTGATGGGATTTACCGTAACAAAATCTCTCCATGTGACACCCTATTAAAATCCAAAAAAAAAAACACACAACAACAACAACAAACATGACCTCTTTCCTATAGTTACTATAAATCTACATTTTTAACGTTATGCCTTATTACCGACCTGTGTTAAAATCTACATTCTTAGTATTTTTATGGTATTATCACGCCGTTTTATGTTGGTGTTTTCCAAGTTAGTTTGAAGGTTGGCTTGAGGTTCCAATTAGAGCATCTCTGACGGGCTCCTAGGTGCCTTCTCTATTCCTAGAGCTCCTGTCTGTCACATAGGCAAATTATGGAGTGGGGATTGAAGAGCACTTCAATAGGCATCTCAATCTCTTCCTTGTGTTTTTTTTTTTGAAAAGACCAAATGCTGCGATCCTTCGTTCAGCTATATCATTCCAAACTCTCACGGGGTTGTTCGGAAAATTACACAAAGCATCAAACATACGTTTTATCAAGCCGCATGGCCCACCTTCACTACTACGTTCGCTAGCTACAACGAGAGAGAAATTTCAAATAGGAAAATTTCTGTTAAGCCGGGGTTAAGCACAATAAAAACTCACACAGTGATATCGTGCTCAGTGCTCTTGTTTCGTTGAAACCATACGAGATTACAAGCTGCGGTTTGGGGTAGGGAGCAGGTGAGTGAGATCAGAGGATTGTGAGGAGAATCATCTTGGGCCCTTTGATCCTCTATCTTCTTCGGGGATCTTCTTCAGGGAGAGTTTCGGATTGAGTACTCAAGGGGTGTTACAATGGTTTGGGCGTTTGGAGAGTGAAAGAAGTTAGAGTCACTTTTCCCTTCGATCTTTTTTTGGCTTTGCTCTGCTTGCTTTGGCTTCGGCACTAGCTTGATGTGGTGTAGGCTTTGCTTTGACCTTAGCATATGAACTTTCGACGAAGGGTAGCTGGCGGTGCTTTTGGTCCTCCTAGGCTTCGTGCAATATTGGCTAGGATATTGTGTTGCTTTGCTCCTGTTCTTTGCATTTTTTTGACTTTGGCGTGTGATTTGCTTTGGCTTCGTTTCATCTTTTATCTTTGGCTTTGTCTTCGCTTTACTTCCCTTTGGCATCGATTTCGGCTTTGGCTTTGACTTGAGTGGAGGCCAGGGTAAGGTTCCGGTTCTTCTTCCTTTCCTTGCTTTCTTCTTCGTGCAAGGATCAGAGATTTGACTGGAGTAGAGACTAGTGTAGATCCTCCATGAACTTCTTTTCCACGCTTTCTTCTTTGTGCACGAATTGAAGCTTCGGCTTGAGTGGAAACCAATGTAGAGTCTTCACGAATTTCTTCTACATGTTTTCTTCTGTTTTGTACGGATTGAAGTTTTCAAGTCTTCGAGGATCTAATTAAGGTTTTAATTACGGAGAGCAGGAATTCTCTGGTGTTTTCAAAGATATACACACATGATCCTTCAAAGACCCTTTAAATCTTCAAGCTAGTGTGGCAGAGTGTCTTCTTCTTAGCAGAGCTTCCTCTCTTACTTTTCAGATCCTTGCTTCTTTCCCCTTGCCCTTTTATTTATAGGCAGGGAAATTGGTTGGGAGGGTGTTAGTGTCATTTGGCACCCACTCCCCCTCATAACTACCGGGATATCTTCCTTTATTTTTCCCGGGTATTATGGCCTTGATTTATGTTTGGAACCTTTCCATTTTTGAGTTGAGTCCCTTTTGTACGCCGTAGTCATTTGATGGCCGAGTCTTTGTGTTTCAGCCGTTGGATCGTCAGGTTCGACGCGGGTCTACGCATGTGTAGACTCCCATGTGCCCATGTGCAGGTGTTGAAATAAATCCATGGTAGAGGCCCGCAGCGGAAGCAAAGTGAAGGTCCGAGGACCGTGAGCGGTGTGCATTACATATCAAAATTTTCATCGAAACGATCTACATATGCGTGTATGAATCTAGCATGGCAACTACGCGAACCCCTAACGATGATCTAACGCGAAAGAACAAACTAGCATGAATTCATGTTCTAATTATGTTAGATCTACTTGTTAGAGGTCATACCTGCGTGCGGAATCTTTCACCGCGACAAATTTCTTCTTTGTCGATGGAGACGGGCTACGGATCTGCTCGACATAGCTTCGGTACGACGGCCATAACTTTCTGCTCCGAACTCCGATTGGGCTGAAATTTGGACTGCAGGTATCTAACTTCGAGACGCAACTTTTCCAACAAGTTTCACGTTGTTTGAACTTCTGTAGCTCCCGGATTCGCAGAAACAACGTTGATTTTCTGTGCAGATTCTGGACAGCAAAAAGTTGCGGGAGACGCCTTCTAGTTCACCCGATCTCACACGATGCACGGCACCTCGTCGATGGATCTCTGAGTGCCTCCATACGACGAGCATTCTCCTTCTACGAAACACCACGTGAGGAAGACGAGTCGCCATCCAATGGCACAAGTGAGGGAGAGAGAGACGAGAGAGGAGATGCGAAGAGAGGAGAGGGGGCAGCTAGGGTTTCCCCATGCCATGGCCGGCCCTAGGGCTTGCATGGCTCTATTAATTTCGTGCACCCTCTCTCTCCTTCTCATATATAGGGCCGGCCTATTCATATGGATAAGGACAGTATGGATAAGGATGATAGATTCAAACCTTATCCCTATATATCTCTTCTTTATCTCTATCCTTTCCTTCTTTTCGAAAACGGTCAAAACCAGCCCGTTTTCTGCGCCTCATAACCGGCCCCTTCATCGGAGGCAACAACCTCCCGAAACTAATGGGGCCGGCCTTGACTAGTCTCTCAACACTTTGGGCCGGCCCCCTTAGTGCATAGTGGCGCATGGTATGACCAAAACGCCCTTATGCCACTAGTTGGCCGTTCCTCGTGTACGAGACTTTGCAAGGCAGACATAAGTGAAGTGCACCAGTGATTTCACTATTCTCTGAGGTTCCCGTAGGGTGCCCATAGTGAAGTCAACTAGTCAACTCGCAACATGTCCCGGTGCATCGCACCCATGTGGCAAAGTCCACTTATGGCAAGGAATTGCTACATGCGTCTCTGCACTAACCTAGGGTTTCCCCTTAGTGCACACACGTAGCTACGCATCTACCGTGCACTAGTGCGAAGCACTCACGGAGCGTATGCTTGGACTTCTCGCTTCCTCTAACTACGTTCTGTGTTTCGAGGAGATGGTATAAGAACCGTACATAATGTCGATAAGGTGAAACCTTCAGGGACCAGGGTTCATGGCTTCCAACTTAGACTCTATCGACACACTACCTGAGTGTACCATCGATCCTCTGAGTCTGAGTTAACCTGCGTAGCCACCCAGAGTGTGACGCAGGCTGCACTCCAATTCCCCCGGACTTACTATGTTCTCTCTCATACCCCTGCTCTCCGCTTAGTATGGTAAACTCGCTGTCCCTCCACTTGGTGCCATGATGCAACTCGAGCAGTGGAGAATACCGTCAGACTCGAGTGCTCATATGACTCGGTTCCTTCCCGGTTGACCACATACATCGTACCTCCGATTACTCTTCCGAGCAACCGGATCCGTCACCAGTCCAACTGATGACCACCTGGCCAGGGTTTAATACGACGTAGGTCAGACCAAGGAACGCACCTCCCGTTAGGGGTGTGGATAGCCTGCAGGAGTGACACGCTGATGCAACGCCAGCCGGGTAACCCAGTACACCGTGGTTTTGGATCACTGCATCCGGATCCTCACACATTGGTGCGCCAAAGCACCACACAACTCGTTAGTCCACCAGACATGGTTCCTCAGGGTTTAGGACCGTTTTACCCTAAGCAGAAACACGGTTTAGTGCACCGATGTCTGCTCATCGATCTGTGCACCGTGTTGGTTCCGTTCGGCCACAGACACTGTGCCTGGTAATGACCGTGGTGGAGACACCTATGCTCTGTCATCCCAACAGCTTATCCTGATAGGGCGACCAACCCTTATCAGAGCTGCGAACGTATTTAGGTTATATGGGACCAGTCCCTTGAGTCTCCCACTCAAGTGGATTACCATGTAGCCATGGCTCTCTGTTCTGTAATCAGAACACGTATTAAGGTACGTACCAATATGCAATCCTATACTATCAACCATACAAAGCTAAACACTAGGTTTTTACGAGCTATAGACCTCACCAATTCTAACAATCTCCCACTAGGTCTAACGAGGAATAACGGTGTTGAGCTCTGTAGCTTCTACATGCTGCCCAAAAGCCTTTGCAGGAATTCCCTAAAGGAATTGACAACATTGTCTGTAGATTCCACCTCAGTACCGCTACTTGCATTTCCTCATATAACTGTCAGATCAAGTGGAGTTTGTACTTGATGGGTTTCCCCTCACGGCGGTGCCTAGTCTCCTTGGACCTTGCTTACCGCTCTTCTGTTGTAACAACAGATAACTGAGCCTCTGGTACGCATCCCAAGTTCTCTAAGAACTTCCTAAGCCTTACCACCTGATATACTACTTCGCACGCAACAACGTGCTAAGCATCTGTGGTAGAGTCTGTGATGCACTTGCTTCATACTCGACCAATTACCGCTTCTAATCCCAAAATAAAAATAATCCCTGAAATCGATTCTCTGAAACACACATCTGACACTAAAGTCAGATCCTGTGTGTCCAATCGATATCAGGACCTGTGAAGTACAAGCTAACTCACAATCCTTACTTAACGAGGATTTCTGAGTATACCCTTCACATCGGTCCAAAGATCTGGACCCGGGTTCGACTGAAACCGACCCATCTTCCTGCTGCGCAATAGATATCTAGCCTCTTAAAACGAATCTGGCTAGAATCTTATCTTCATGCATAGCCTGTGACAGCAAGAGAATCTTGCTCTGGTTGTCTCGAGTTACCTTGATTCCCAGAGCATAACTCGCCTCATTAGGGTCTTTCACATCGAATTGTGATGACTACAAACCTTTATCGTAAACAATATTCTTACATCATTTTCAATCAGTAAAATATCGTTAACGTAAAGTACTAAATACACCCTTGTAGCTATTTCACCTTTCTTGTACCAACTTGGTTTATCCTCATTCTGATCAAATCCGTGTGAGCGGATTCCCTTGATCAAAATAGACATTCCAACCTGGATGCTTGCATCAGTCCATAAATGGACCATTGCAACTTGCATTCCATATCTTCCTAACCTACTGACACAAAGCCTGAGGCTACATCATCCATATGTCCCTTTTCAAATTCCCGTTAGGGAATAACTGTCTTGACATCCATCAACCAGATCTCCCAACTATAATGGGCTGTGATGGATTAAGAGGATCCGTTATAGACTTAGGCATAGCTACCAGTGAGATGGTTTTGACATAGTCAATCCCTTCTCCTTTGGTAACTAATCTAGCTACTTAAGTCTTAACCGGGTGCTCTTCTTATACACCTCCTACACCCTGAAGGGTGACAGTGCTATAAGTGTCAAGACTGTTCCAAGGGACATTGATGTAAGCTTGCCTCCATGGTCTTTTGTCAGTCAGAGCTGTCGGAAGCTCCCACTACTTCTTCGTAGCTCTAGGGATCATCCTCCTGAAACTCTGGATTAACTATCAAAGTTTCTCCATAGTATCTTTCAGGAGCTCTGATGGTCCCACAACGATGAGGTGGTGGTGGTACAAAGGAAGCTCCCACTACTTCTTCGTAGCTCTAAGGATCATCCTCCTGAAACTCTGGATTAACTATCGAAGTTTCTCCATAGTATCTTTCAGGAGCTCTGATGGTCCCACAACGATGAGGTGGTGGTGGTACAAAGTGAATCGTTTCTACAATACCTGATATACTAGTTTCTTGTATCATCTACTCCCACTACATTTTTCAAATGCGCACTCTCTACCAGTACCCAGTAGTTCACCCAGAACTACCTTATTGATAAACTTATGGTCTTATAATATAATCTTGATCTAGGTAGATGGTGTTCGTAGAAACGATTACCTTCCTAACCTCAAGATCATAAAACAGTCCATCTTATGCCTCCTAAGGGTAACCTACAAACAGATATACCTGGAACTACATCTCCATCTCATCCCTCTTGTCGTTTTGCACAAGTGCAGGACAACTCTATATCTCGAGACACTATAGTGTCAGCTTTTGCTTAGACCATAGCTCTCTATAGGTCTGAGGTACTGATCTAGATGAGAGATAGTTTCAGATATAAGCTACTGTTTTAAGGTACAACCCCACCAAAGGTGGGTAGTATACTTGGCAATATTCATCATACTACGGACCATGTCAAACAGAGTCCGATTCCTTCTCTCGGAGACTTCATTCTGACGTGTCATCCTTAGAGCATTTAACTGGGAGATAATCCCATACTCTCTCAGGATCCTATGGAACTCGTCCGATAGTGACTTATTTCTTCGATTAAATCGAAGAGTCTTCTATCGTCTAGACGCTCTTGGAACCATAGACGTCAAAATTAACTAACTCCAATACCTTAGTGGCCCTTTTAGTTATTCTGCCTTCCAGATAACATTCATAGGTTAGAAGGATCTCCGATGAATCTGTGAACAGAAACTCGGCCTTCTTTTACCTTTGAATTTATCTAAGGCAGAATATCTAAATCAGAGGGGTCACAAATGGGATAGCTTCTCCGAAGGATTTAGATGAATTTAAATTAGACGCTGCAGCTGTCATGATATCTATTTCCGAATTAGGATTAAATATAAAGAGATTATTCTGATCTATTTCTCTAGTAATGAAGCTATCTATTTAGTTTAAGATACACACCTACGGTGCTGTCTAAAACTAAAAACTTCATTTACCAAAGAGGAAACAGAACTACATCTCTAAAAAACAAAATCCGTATTTCGGAAAAACTAAGACAATCATATCTAACAGCTTCCGCAGCGGCTTATGGCATCAGTACCTATGTTAGGATTCCTTCACTATAAAGTAGCCTTCTGCTTTCCTTGAATATCTGTAGACCAGAAGTCTACATTCCAAGAAGCATAAGAACTGCTACTAGATAGCGACTCAACTCCTAACATCCTGAGGTCATACTCAATCTTCAAATACCCCCTATGCTCGCCACAGCGAAAATACTTCCGTCCTTGGCGTTACCAGACTTAGGATTCCACACCAGTTTCTGCACTAGAATAGTTTTCGATCTCTTATAAGTTATTCCCTTAGGTTCTTCTAAAGAAGACCTAGGTTAAGCACTAAAGGCATTGCCTTTAATCTTGATCTCATCCTTTGTCTCTTGGAAATCTCCTTAGAAGTTCTGCGTTTATCATCTCTAACTTGTTAAAGCTAAAGTCTCTGATAACGCCTTCGAAGGTTCCAGACAAGGATGCAAGACAGACGTCTTCCACCACCTCGTCATCTGGTACCATGTCTTGGGAATCTAGTTCGTTCTGGAACTCAAAGATGTGTTCCCGAACAAGCATACCCACTGACATCTCGGTACCGACAAGTATCTTAGTGGAAAAGCGATGAGTCGACTGACTTCGCCTTCCAGACATCTAATGCAAGTAAAACTTAATTAGAGAAGACCCGTCATATCTCTGACTCGCTTCTAAAGAATTGTCCGCAAGTCTGCTATAACATAGCACTTGCACATCTCCTTAGACTCTCGCCAGTCTTCATATGCCCTAGTTAGTGCCCTAGTGATATCTGGACCCATTAGGTCTAGTACAGGGATATTTAGATTGCATGCCAATGTACATTTACTACCCTAAGCATAAGCTAAAGATTGCGCTTCCACTCTACGTAGTTAGAGACCCGATAACTGGTTCTCTTATGGGATAGCGGATAGGGGAACTATATGGTTGAATGAAAATGAATGCAAAATAACTTATTTTATGGATTTTGAAAATAAGCTAATTATATCCAAATGTCAGCGCTACCCTCACAGCGAAGACATCTCTATGGATTAATTAACCATGTATGTAAGATCTCGGAATCGACTACACCTGCCCTAGGGGGCATCATGCAGCGTCAATCCGCTTACACGGGCCTTTCCTTGACCCAGTCCAAATCTGCCAACTAAGGGCTTTGATGGACCATGGTTATCTTTTGGCCAGTGCCACGTGATCAACGTTGTCTTCGCAACGAATACCTCACGTGCACTTAGGATGCTTACCCACGAGCCTAAGCAATTATGACACGGGAGTTCATGCGGCCCCCACTAGGGTGGGATGAAAAGCCCTTCTCTCCTGGCCTCGTAATCGCCATATCCTTAGGGAGGTCATTAAGTAATTTGGCATGGAAACACACAGCTCCCACCCTAGGGGGTGTGAAGTTATGCATCCCCACCCAAACACAAAACGACTGGCCGTGGAGGCCAGAGGATCTCTAAAAGTCCTCTCTTACATCCCTTATTAAAGTTGAGGGTTATTTAATGCAAGTATGAGTGTACACTAAGGTCACGACAACCTATACACTAGACCCTGGTCATACCGTGCTCCCACTAGCATTCAAGCCTTTCGCGAAGCATTAATCGATCTTGGAATATCATAGTCCCTGCCTCGAGTGGATTTCTCCACTCAAGGGTCACATTACATATCCCAAGAACATTGATGCTTTGCAAACTTGGCTATCACGCTAATGCCCTGGAGCCTAGCCTAAGGTCAGACTGACAGGAAAGGTCTTCCACTACCATGATGCCTTGCTTATAAATTTGACGAATGATGTCATAGTAGAATTCTAACTCATTCTAGGTTTCGATGCTTGCCAAATAGGCACACCCGACTAATCGGGTGTTGACCTAATGGGGGCATAACCAAATGTGAGGAATTCATACTATCATCAAGGGTCAATTAAATAATAGGCGTCACTAGTGGAATCCAATCCTAATAAGGTCGCTAGGACCCGAGGGGAAAGGGCATCCCTCTGACACAGATAATCAAATTATCGCATCGGGGTTCTCTACAGAAATATAAAGAACTACTGAAAGAAATAAGCACACAACTGAATCAAGTTCAGGGTCCGACCCCTGAACCTGACTGGCACAGCGCAGGCTCTCTGTCTCCTTCACAAGGCTCCTCGATTCGGTGCAAGCCTCTGTATACGATCTTCTGACACTTTATGCCCTTTGCCGTCATCGTGTACGCTTCGCCGGATCGCCATCGTCCTCTAAGGTTCCGTTCGTCCTCCCGGTAGTGGATCTCCATGGCAAGTCCTCCTCTTCAATCTGTAACCGAAAAAGCTCTGGTACGCTTCGAGCAAGTGCTCGCTCGTACACAATTTCCTAGATTGAAAAGGAAAACAAACCTAGCAAAAGCCTGGGAATCAAGGGTGGTAAATCTTCACCTCTTGCCCGACTATGGCTCTAAAATCTATCCACACACAGAAGAAAAACATCCAGACAAAATCGCTAACACGGGGTCCGACCCCCGGTAGCAAGCAATCACATATCCAGAATAATTTTAGAAGCGGCGCCCTACAAGAACGATTCATAGAACACACAAAAAAAAATACTATGCATGATCTACTCGTAGAACCCCGATGGCGGCACATACTATTCATGCGCGCACATGACGGTTTCATGAAAAAAAAACATGAAACGCACACCACTAGCGTGCTCTGATACCAATTGTTGGAAATAAATCCATGGTAGAGGCCCGCAGCGGAAGCAAAGTGAAGGTCCGAGGACCGTGAGCGGTGTGCGTTACATATCAAAATTTTCATCGAAACGATCTACATATGCGTGTATGAATCTAGCATGGCAACTACGCGAACCCCTAACGATGATCTAACGCGAAAGAACTAACTAGCATGAATGCATATTCTAATTATGTTAGATCTACTTGTTAGAGGTCATACCTGCGTGCGGAATCTTTCACCGCGACAAATTTCTTCTTTGTCGATGGAGACGGGCTACGGATCTGCTCGACATAGTTTCGGTACGATGGCCATAACTTTCTGCTCCGAACTCCGATTGGGCTGAAATTTGGACTGCAGGTATCTAACTTCGAGACGCAACTTTTCCAACAAGTTTCACGTTGTTTGGACTTCTGTAGCTCCCGGAATCGCAGAAACAACGTTGATTTTCTGTTCAGATTCTAGACAG
>OX393559.1:16949352-17015171 GCA_947650365.1 Chamaelirium japonicum | reverse complement strand
ACACTAGATCGCGTGTTTAGAGGTTTTAGAATTTGATGAAATTGGTGGGCATGCTCTCTATGGCAACTTCATCATCCTCACAAAAAATCATCAAATTCTAAAACCTCTAAGGGCATCAAATGTTAGAAGATTTATCGACCGTCCATTAAAACCAATAATTTGAATTGTGTATTTGATGCCTCTAGAGGTTTTAGAATTTGATGATTTTTTTATGGGGATGATCAACTTGCCATAAAGTGCATGCTCATCAATTTTCATCAAATTCTAAGACCTCTAGATAGGTTTCACAAAGTTATCTCATAGAAGAGTTATCCCACTGGATCGTTATCCTCTCTCTCTCTTTATATATATATATATATATATATATATATATATATATATATATATATATATATATATATATATATAGGGGTATGCTATAATGCGGCATACGGTAAGTGCGACATCTTACCGCAGCCGTTTGATGCATCGCTGCGTGCATGCGATGCACGCAGCGAGTGCATCAGACGGCTGTGGTGCAGTGCCGCATGCCGCATTATAGCATGCCCATGCCCCTATATATATATATATATATATATATATATATATATATATATATATATATATATATATATATATATATATATATATATATATATCTATATATATATATATATAAATATATATATATATATATATATATATATATATATATATATATATATATATATATATATATATATATATATATATATATATATATATATATATATATATATATATATATATATATATATATATATATATATATGTATATAGAGGAATGGGATGCTGCCTATCAAAGCAGCGTTTTTTGCTGCTTTGATACATTGTTTGACCATCCTAGAAGTTTTGGAATTTGATGAAATTTTGTGAGGGTGTTGTCTAGGGTAAGATGATCATCCTCACAAATTTTCATCAAAGTCCAAAACTTCTAAAAGGGTCAAATGGTCGAAGCAAAATCTGCAAAATCTGCAGTCACCGTTAAAATCTGCAGATTTTGCTTCGACTATTTGACCCTCTTAGAAGTTTTGGAATTTGATGAAAATTTGTGAGGATGATAATCTTACCCTAGACAACACCCTCACCTAATTTCATCAAATTCCAAAACTTCTAGGATGGTCAAACAATATATCAAAGCAGCAAAAAACGCTGCTTTGATAGGCAGCATCCCATTCCTCATATATATATATATATATATATATATATATATATATATATATATATATATATATATATATATATATATATATATATATATATATATATATATATATATATATATATATATATATATATATATAGAGAGAGAGAGAGAGAGAGAGAGAGAGGAATGGGATGATGCCTATCAAAGCAACATTTTTTGCTGCTTTGATACATTGTTTGACCATCCTAAAGTTTTGGAATTTGATGCAATTTGGTGAGGGTGTTGTCTAGGGTAAGATGATCATCCTCACAAATTTTTATCAAATTCCAAACCTTCTAAGAGGGTCAAATGGTCGAAGCAAAATCTGCAGACCACTCACCAAATTTCATCAAATTCCAAAATTTCTAGGATGGTCAAACAATGTATCAAAGCAGCAAAAAACACTGCTTTGATAGGCAGCATCACATTCCTCATATATATATATATATATATATATATATATATATATATATATATATATATATATATATATATATATAGAGAGAGAGAGAGAGAGAGAGAGAGAGAGAAATGCTTGAATGCGGCATGTGATGCGTGCGGCATCGCACCGCAGCCGTGTGATGCACGCGCTGCGTGCATGCGATGCACGTAGCAGTGCATCACACGGCTGCGGTGCGATGCCGCACGCACCACATGCCGCAGCATAGCATGCCTCTCTCTCTCTCTCTCTCTCTCTATATATATATATATATATATATATATATATATATATATATATATATATATATATATATATATATATATATATATATATATATATATATATATATATATATATATATATATATATATATATATATATATATAGAGAGAGAGAGAGAGAGAGAGAGAGAGAGAGAATACGGGGTATGAGCTGACAGCCCATTTGCTCAAATGAGCTGTCAGCGGCAACCGTCCGATTGCCTTGATCAGACTGTCCATAAAAAAAAACAAACAACTATGTTAACAGCTATCCGTCGCTCTCTCTCTCTCTCTCTCTCTCTCTCTCTCTTTCTCTCTCTCTCTCTAGCAGCAGCAGCGGCGCCACCACCCCGTCCGGCTGCGGCTCCGGCTCCGGCTCCGGCTCCCTTTCTCCGGCCCCGGCTCCGGCTCCGGCTCCGGCTCCGGCTCCGGCTCCGACTCCCTTCCTCCGTCAGCACCCTGTTCAGCTCGGCTCTGTCAGCACCCCGTCCGGCTGTGGCCGCGGCTCCAGCCCTCTCTCTCGCTCCGGCTCCGACCCCGTCCGGCAGCACCCTCCGGCTCTGGCTCCAGCAGCAGCAGCAGCCTGTCCGGCAGCTGCAATCGGACGGGCTGCTGCTGCTACTGGAGCCGGAGCCGGAGGGTGCTGACGGAGTCGGAGGGTGCTACCGGACGAGGCCGGAGCCGGAGCGAGAGAGAGAGAGAGAGCCGGAGCCGGGGCCGCAGCCGGACGGGGTGCTGACGGAGCCAGAGCCGGACGGAGTGCTGACGGAGGAAGGGAGCCGGAGCCGGACGGGGTGCTGACGGAGCCGGAGCCGGAGCCGGACGGGGTGCTGACGGAGCCGGAGCCGCAGCCGGACGGGGTGGTGGCGCCGTTGCTGCTGCTGCTGCTCGAGAGAGAAAGAGAGAGAGAGAGAGAGAGAGAGAGAGAGAGAGAGAGAGAGAGAGAGAGAGAGAGACGGATAGCTGTTAACACAGTTGTTTTTTTTTTTTTTTGGGTGGACAGTCTGATCAAGGCAATCGGACAATTGCCGCTGACAGCTCATTTGAGCAAATGGGCTGTCAGCTCATACCCCGTATTCTATTTATATATATATATATATATATATATATATATATATATATATATATATATATATATATATATATATATATATATATATATATATATATATATATATATATATATATATATATATATATATATATATATATATATATATATATAGGGGAGGGATACTCTTACTCATGGTCTCTTACTCATATAGTTACCTATGATCCGAGCTGTCCATTAGATCCCAACGCACGATTCGGATTAGATGGGGAGTTAAAGCAATGGTGTCCGCATTAAATTCCCGTATTAAAATTCCATATTAAAAGCCCGCATTTAATGCGGACACCATTACTTTAACTCCCCATCTAATCCAAACCGTACGTCAGAATTTAATGGACAACCCGGATCATAGGTAACTATATGAGGAAGAGACCATGAGTAAGAGTATCCCTCCCTATATATATATATATATATATATATATATATATATATATATATATATATATATATATATATATATATATATATATATATATATATATATATATATATATATATATATATATATATATATATATATATATATATATATATATATATATATATATATATATGGGAAATGAGTTCCTATGACATGTCATAGGGAGTACCCTATGACATATGGTGAGTTAGTAACCCTAGAATATTTAGAATGTTCTGAATTTTTATGAGGATGATCATCGTATCTTAGATAGAACCCCCGCAAAAAATCGGCTCATTCTAAAACTTCTAGAGGCATCAAATATGATTTTCAATTTAACGGTTAAAATGAATGGCCGATAAAGATTCTAGCATTTGATGCCCTAACAAGTTTTAGAATGCTTTGATTTTTTGTGGACATTCTATCTAAGGTAAGGTGATCACCCTCAAAAAATTTCAGCACATTCTAAACATTCTAGCATTACTAATTCACCATATGTCATAGGGTACTCCCTATAACATGTCATAGGAACCCAGCCCTCTATCTCTCTCTCTCTCTCTCTCTATATATATATATATATATATATATATATATATATATATATACATATATATATATATATATATATATATATATATATATATATATATATATATATATATATATATATATATAAATATAATAGGGGATTTTGTGGGGGGTGTTAGGGGAAAATCTCGCTGGTTTGAGTGCTCGACCTGCAAGGCAAGAAAAACATGAGAACGGCTGGCTCCGTGAGGAGCGCAGACCCTTCGACGCTCAAGTCAGTGAAGGTTCGAAAGTGGAGAAGTTGAGTAGTGAGAAAATATCTGGGTTTTTGAGTTTCGAACCTGTACTTTATAGCCGGGGGTCGTACCTTTATAGACCTTTTGCAGACCGCCATAGTTTAACACGTGGCCGCTCTTTCCCGCACCTTCTACACCTTTACGTGCCACCCCACATGGGCCCTTAATGATCTTTGTCGTTTAGCCTGCCAGGCAGGGGAGGGGGGGGCGCACAGGTCTTATCCGCGCTAGGTGGATATTTTGGAAGGCTCCAGTCTGGGGTGTTCTAGACCGACTCTGGCTGGCTTATGTGGCTCGCAGTTACTTACGTAGTTCCACGGGGGTGGTGACATCTGTCGATTATGGGCAAGAGGGCGAACTCCTTCGTTATTATATGATCAGGTGAGCTATGGGTGTTCGCGAATATCCTTGTAAGCTTTCTGTTAGGAAGAGACGATCTTTCCGCGTGCGAGCTAGAGTTGGGGTTTTGGCAGGCTACTGCGGAAACATGGATACTCTTTCCAGTTGGCGAGCTGTGTGGAGAGCTTTGACTCGTAGTGCCTCATGAATGAGTCCTTGCAAAAGATGTCGTCCAGAGAGGGCAGCATGCTCGTTGCGGAATCTCCGGGTGAAACTGCGGAGACTCTCGTCGGCACCCATCCTCAGTCGGTAGAGAGAGTCGAGCTTCTTCTCTGGCTTCAAGTTCAGCTGGTAATGTTGCACGAAGAAGTTGGCCAAAACACTGAACTGGGTGATGGACCCAGCTCGGATATTATGGTACCAATCGAGAGATGGTTCGTCGAGGCTCCCGGCAAAGGTGCGACATAGCACGTTGTTCTCTTCTTCATGTGGCGTAAGAGCTTGCTTGAAAGCCAATATATGGAGAGTTGGATCTCCTCTGATACAATTGAATTTGGGGAGAGTGGGAGTTCTCCATCCCCTTGGAAATGTTGAATCGAATAGGCTTCGATGGAGAGGTCCGGCTGATGAATACCCATCTTTATGACCATGCCTTCGACTTGTATGTGGATCAATGGGCAAGATCGAGAGGTCTTGTTCAGGCTTCTGAGTATCAGCAGGTCGGAGTCGGTGACGAAGATCCGATCTGAGCCCTTGTTGAAGTGGAACGGATGGAGAAACTTTACTCTTCGAGGGTACACCTCTTATTTGTTGTCTTCTCGATATGTTGGGCTTTGAAGGGGCTCTCTTGTCGCAGTTGTGACCGGAAGAGGATTGGAAGGACTCATCGTCGAGACGATCCCAAACACTTTGCTTCCACGGGGCAGCAGGGGGAGTTGGATCGCGATGAATCCTCTCGAGGGCAGCAATGCCCATTGACCTCCGTTGCTCGGAATGGGTAGATTGTCGTGGCGGATCGATCCTCTCATTAGTTGAGGGGACAGGAAGAGCAATTCCAGCCTCTGAGGCTGCCTTCTTGAGAACATCCCTCTCAGCGGTGAGGGTGGCGTTTTGCTTCGCCAATTGGAGGAGTTGGAAGTCGACCGCCGAAATTTGATAGGTCGATGGAGGATCTTCAGCGGGAGTGGGGGCTGTTTGCCCAACTGACTGTCGTGCAGGGTGGGCGATCGGTCGATCGACAGATCTTCCACTCCCTGAGTGAACCCCCATCTCAGGAACAGCAAGGGGCTGTCCGAAGTTGAGCCTTTGACTCATTGATCGAGTTTCAGGACGAGCTTGTTGTTGAGTGTTACTTCCTTCTGGTTGACCCTGGTGTTTCGTCCTCGCCATTCAAAGAACGAAGGGTGCAACGAGAGTGCCGACGTCCGCTCAGCTGTTTGATCAACCGAGGGGGCGAGGAAGTTTGGCTATCAAGATTGGTTGTATGCTCAACCGATCAAGTAGTAGTGGAGAGAGCTCGACTTTTTGCTCGGATCCCACAGACGGCGCCAAACTGTGGGGGAAAATCTTCGTGCCGACCCGAAGACCCCGCCTCACCAGTCAATTGAAGTTGAGGATTGTTGTTTGATCTGTCGATGAAAGTTGGGACTCTCAATATGCAAACAGAGAGTTGACACGAGAGATGTGATCTCGGAGTTCAGCCGAAGCCTACGTCTCCGTGCTATAGGGAACAACCCGAATTCACTAACACTTTTTCTCGAAGTAACCTCGACAAGCCGAGTGTTACTGAAGCCTCTTTGATCTCTTCAAAGACAGAGAGAAGACCAAGGAGAGGTGAGGGGATAGAAAGCTTAGAGATTCCAGAGCTCTGGGTTCTTAGAATCTGATCTCAGAATAGATATCAGAATTTTCGGATCCTTTTACATTCGAAGGCTCTGCTATTTATAGAATTCTAGAAGAGGGATTCCGGGGTAAATGGCGGTTTCTGCTGTCGTATCCGGGGATCCTCCAGGTAAGGCTGGTGGGCTCCGCTGCCGTTTTAGGGGGCCCACTAGGCAGGGCCGGTGGGTCCCGCTGTTGTCTTCGGGGGCCCACCAGGCAGGGCCGGTGGGTCCCGCTGTGGTACTTGGGGGCTCACTAGGCAGAGCCGGTGGGTCCCGCTGTTTGCAGACTTCTTGCCAAAATTTGCACCCACAGTTACCCCCTCCAAGCTAGCTAGAGATCATCTGGCTGGCTTGGATTCGTGGTGCAAAGCTAACGACCCCTTGAGCGAGCTTGGGCGAGCTCCTGAGCGAGCTTGGACGAGCTCTTGAGTGAGCTTTGGCGAGCTCTTGAACGAGCTTGGACGAGCTCTTGAGCGAGCTTTGGCGAGCTCTTGAGCGAGCTTTGGCGAGCTCTTGAACGAGCTTGGACGAGCTCTTGAGCGAGCTTTGGCGAGCTCTTGAACAAGCTTGGACGAGCTCTTGAGCGAGCTTTGGCGAGCACTTAAGCGAGCTTGGGCGAGCTCCTGAGCGAGCTTGGACGAGCTCTTGAGTGAGCTTGGGCGAGCTCTTTGAGCAAGCTTGGATGAGCTCTTTAAGCGAGCTTAGGCGAGCTCCTGAACGAGCTTGGACGAGCTCTTGAGCGAGCTTTGGCGAGCTCCTGAACGAGCTTGGACGGCTCTTGAGCGAGCTTTGGCGAGCTCCTTGAGCGAGCTTTGGCGAGCTCCTGAACGAGCTTGGTATCGGTTGATTTTGGCCGATCGGTCAAGTTTGACCGATCGGCTAAAATCAGCCGGTCAAGGTTTGGGTGATCGGCAAAAAACCTTAGTTTTTTGCCAGATCCAATAGAAAATCGACCGATCGGTTGATTTTGGCCGATCGGTCAAGTTTGACTGATCGGCTAAAATCAGCCGGTCAAGGTTTGGGTGATCGGCAAAAAACATTAGTTTTTTGCCAGATCCAGTAGAAAATCAACCGATCGGTTGATTTTGGCCGATCAAACGAGCTTGGACGAGCTCTTGAGCGAGCTTTGGCGAGCTCCTTGAGCGAGCTTTCGCGAGCTCCTGAACGAGCTTGGTATCGGTTGATTTTGGCCGATCGGTCAAGTTTGACCGATCGGCTAAAATCAGCCGGTCAAGGTTTGGGTGATCGGCAAAAAACCTTAGTTTTTTGCCAGATCCAATAGAAAATCGACCGATCGGTTGATTTTGGCCGATCGGTCAAGTTTGACTGATCGGCTAAAATCAGCCGGTCAAGGTTTGGGTGATCGGCAAAAAACATTAGTTTTTTGCCAGATCCAGTAGAAAATCGACCGATCGGTTGATTTTGGCCGATCAAACGAGCTTGGACGAGCTCTTGAGCGAGCTTAGGCGAGCTCCTGAGCGAGCTTTGGCGAGCTCCTGAACGAGCTTGGACGAGCTCTTGAGCGAGCTTTGGCGAGCTCCTGAACGAGCTTGGACGAGCTCTTGAGCGAGCTTTGGCGAGCTCCTTGAGCGAGCTTAGGCGAGCTCCTGAACGAGCTTGGACGAGCTCTTTGAGCGAGCTTTGGCGAGCTCCTGAGCGAGCTTAGGCGAGCTCCTGAACGAGTTTGGACGAGCTCTTGAGTGAGCTTTGGCGAGCTCCTGATCGAGCTTGGACGAGCTCTTTGAGCGAGCTTTGGCGAGCTCCTTGAGCGAGCTTTGGCGAGCTCCTGAGCGAGCTTAGGCGAGTTCCTGAACGAGCTTGGACGAGCTCTTGAGCGAGCTTTGGCGAGCTCCTGAACGAGCTTGGATGAGCTCTTTGAGCGAGCTTAGGCGAGCTCCTGAACGAGCTTGGACGAGCTCTTGAGCGAGCTTTGGCGAGCTCCTGAACGAGCTTGGACGAGCTCTTGAGCGAGCTTTGGCGAGCTCCTTGAGCGAGCTTAGGCGAGCTCCTGAACGAGCTTGGACGAGCTCTTTGAGCGAGCTTTGGCGAGCTCCTGAGCAAGCTTAGGCGAGCTCCTGAACGAGTTTGGACGAGCTCTTGAGTGAGCTTTGGCGAGCTCCTGATCGAGCTTGGACGAGCTCTTGAGCGAGCTTTGGCGAGCTCTTGAGCGAGCTTGGACGAGCTCTTGGTAGCTCGAAATTAAGAGTTGTGCTGTTTCACAACCCGAAATCGTTTAACATTTGCACGTAAAGGGTCGTGTCGCAACACGAGGCCCTAAACTTTGTTAAACGACCTGGTAGCTTGAAATTGAGAGTTGTGCTGTTTCACAACCCGAAACCGTTTAACATTTGCACGTAAAGGGTCTTGTCGCAACACTAAGCCCTAAACTTGTTAAACGACATTGGAGATTGAAATTGAGAGTTGTGCTGTTTCACAACCTGAAACCGTTTAACATTTGCACGTAAAGGGTCGTGTCGCAACACGAGGTCCTAAACTTGTTAAACGACCTTGGAGATTGAAATTGAGAGTTGTGCTGTTTCACAACCCGAAACCGTTTAACATTTGCACATAAAGGGTCGTGTCGCAACACGAGGTCCTAAACTTGTTAAACGATCTTGGAGATTGAAATTGAGAGTTGTGCTGTTTCACAACCCGAAACCGTTTAACATTTGCACGTAAAGGGTCGTGTCGCAACACGAGGCCCTAAACTTGTTAAACGACCTTGTTGCTTGAAGGTTGAGCTGGCTCAACTTGAATTTGCTTGAAGGTTTGAAACTGAATGTTGCGCTGTCTCACAACTCAGAATTTGAACGGACAAGTAGACGTTTGAGAGCAATCTTTATTCAGCATAGAAATTACATCAGGGGTATAAAAATTTGAGATGTCCAGCATTCGAGCTCGTGGTAGTCTATTTTCTTCTGGCGAGATCAGTCGATATGATCCTTTGCCTCCTATCGATTCGACAATGTATGGACCTTCCCAGTTGGGAGCTAGTTTGCTGCTGCTGTGCTCTTCATTGCCGGTGTTTGTTGGTATGATCTTGCTTGTCTTTGACAAATTCTTGAAGTTGACCTTCATGTAACAAGTCTTCCAAATGATATCTTAACCGGTGGCATTGATCGGTAGAATGGCCGTGGCTTTGATGAAAGTCACAGTAGACCATCTTATCAGAGGTGACTTTGGTATCTGGTTGCAGAGGATTCGGCCATCGGAGGAATTCCTCGTGTTGAATTCGATCGAGGATCTGCTCGATCGGTAAATTCCACTTAGTGAAAGTGGTCTTCTTTGGAGGAGATCGGCGGCCATCATTCCTTGACCGCTTATTTGCAGGCGGAGCTGCTGCCTCTGCATTGTGAGATTGAGCAGCATACTTTGGAGCTTCTCGATCGGCAGGCCTTCGCTTCATCTCTCGCCCCTTTCGAGCTATTTGATCATCCTCCACCTCAATCTCCCTTTGGATTCGATCAAACATTGAACCCAAGGAAGAAGGAGGGTTGCGAATGAAGTCATTGTAGATATGTTGGTCGAAGCGGAGAGCATTCTGGAAAGCTAGCATGATTGCCTCATCATCCAGATGTCGTCCAGAGAGGGCAGCATGCTCGTTGCGGAATCTCCGGGTGAAACTGCGGAGACTCTCGTCGGCACCCATCCTCAGTCGGTAGAGAGAGTCGAGCTTCTTCTCTGGCTTCAAGTTCAGCTGGTAATGTTGCACGAAGAAGTTGGCCAAAACACTGAACTGGGTGATGGAGCCAGCTCGGATATTATGGTACCAATCGAGAGATGGTTCGTCGAGGCTCCCGGCAAAGGTGCGACATAGCACGTTGTTCTCTTCTTCATGTGGCGTAAGAGCTTGCTTGAAAGCCAATATATGGAGAGTTGGATCTCCTCTGATACAATTGAATTTGGGGAGAGTGGGAGTTCTCCATCCCCTTGGAAATGTTGAATCGAATAGGCTTCGATGGAGAGGTCCGGCTGATGAATACCCATCTTTATGACCATGCCTTCGACTTGTATGTGGATCAATGGGCAAGATCGAGAGGTCTTGTTCAGGCTTCTGAGTATCAGCAGGTCGGAGTCGGTGACGAAGATCCGATCTGAGCCCTTGTTGAAGTGGAACGGATGGAGAAACTTTACTCTTCGAGGGTACACCTCTTATTTGTTGTCTTCTCGATATGTTGGGCTTTGAAGGGGCTCTCTTGTCGCAGTTGTGACCGGAAGAGGATTGGAAGGACTCATCGTCGAGACGATCCCAAACACTTTGCTTCCACGGGGCAGCAGGGGGAGTTGGATCGCGATGAATCCTCTCGAGGGCAGCAATGCCCATTGACCTCCGTTGCTCGGAATGGGTAGATTGTCGTGGCGGATCGATCCTCTCATTAGTTGAGGGGACAGGAAGAGCAATTCCAGCCTCTGAGGCTGCCTTCTTGAGAACATCCCTCTCAGCGGTGAGGGTGGCGTTTTGCTTCGCCAATTGGAGGAGTTGGAAGTCGACCGCCGAAATTTGATAGGTCGATGGAGGATCTTCAGCGGGAGTGGGGGCTGTTTGCCCAACTGACTGTCGTGCAGGGTGGGCGATCGGTCGATCGACAGATCTTCCACTCCCTGAGTGAACCCCCATCTCAGGAACAGCAAGGGGCTGTCCGAAGTTGAGCCTTTGACTCATTGATCGAGTTTCAGGACGAGCTTGTTGTTGAGTGTTACTTCCTTCTGGTTGACCCTGGTGTTTCGTCCTCGCCATTCAAAGAACGAAGGGTGCAACGAGAGTGCCGACGTCCGCTCAGCTGTTTGATCAACCGAGGGGGCGAGGAAGTTTGGCTATCAAGATTGGTTGTATGCTCAACCGATCAAGTAGTAGTGGAGAGAGCTCGACTTTTTGCTCGGATCCCACAGACGGCGCCAAACTGTGGGGGAAAATCTTCGTGCCGACCCGAAGACCCCGCCTCACCAGTCAATTGAAGTTGAGGATTGTTGTTTGATCTGTCGATGAAAGTTGGGACTCTCAATATGCAAACAGAGAGTTGACACGAGAGATGTGATCTCGGAGTTCAGCCGAAGCCTACGTCTCCGTGCTATAGGGAACAACCCGAATTCACTAACACTTTTTCTCGAAGTAACCTCGACAAGCCGAGTGTTACTGAAGCCTCTTTGATCTCTTCAAAGACAGAGAGAAGACCAAGGAGAGGTGAGGGGATAGAAAGCTTAGAGATTCCAGAGCTCTGGGTTCTTAGAATCTGATCTCAGAATAGATATCAGAATTTTCGGATCCTTTTACATTCGAAGGCTCTGCTATTTATAGAATTCTAGAAGAGGGATTCCGGGGTAAATGGCGGTTTCTGCTGTCGTATCCGGGGATCCTCCAGGTAAGGCTGGTGGGCTCCGCTGCCGTTTTAGGGGGCCCACTAGGCAGGGCCGGTGGGTCCCGCTGTTGTCTTCGGGGGCCCACCAGGCAGGGCCGGTGGGTCCCGCTGTGGTACTTGGGGGCTCACTAGGCAGAGCCGGTGGGTCCCGCTGTTTGCAGACTTCTTGCCAAAATTTGCACCCACAGCAGCGATCTGATACTTTAAGAGGGAGTTAACCAGAGGTGACCTCTTCCGCATGCGAATCGATTGGGTGCGGTCAGGGCGAGCTCCCGAGCGAGCTATGGGTGCCAGCCACAGGCGACCTCTTTTGCGTACGAGCTGATCGTATGCGGTCAGGGTAAGCTCCGAGTGAGCTATTAGCGCCAGCCATGAGCGACCTCTTCCACGTGCGAGGCGGTCACATGCGATCAGGGTAAGCTTCGGGCGAGCTGTGGGGCGCCATCCATGGGCGACCTCTTCTACGTGCGAGCTGATCGTATATGGTCAGGGTAAGCTCCGGGCGAGCTGTGGGGCGCCAGCCACGAGCGACCTATTCCGTGTGTGGACCAATCTCATGCGGTCAGGGTAAGCTCCGGGAGAGCTGTGGGCGTTAGCACAATCGACCTCTTCCACGTCCGACCTGATCGCATGCAGTTAGGCTAAGCTCCGGGCGAACTGTGGGGTGCCAGACACGGGCGACCGCTTCCGCATACGAGCCGATCACATACGGTCAGGGTAAGCTCGGGGCGAGCTATAGGCGTCAGCCGTGGGCAACCTCTTCCGCGTGCGAGCTGATCGTATGCGGTCAGGGTAAGCTCCACTGGGAGTGTTCTTTGAACTCCAAAATCCTATTTTGGCTACAATGCTGCTTGCCCAAAATCGGGGCTGACTTTAAATCTCGAGCTCATCCAGGGGGAACTTCCGTTGTCTCGTCGTGTCCTCCTCTGTTGCTGCCATGTGGACGGCGAGCTGGATATATATATATATATATATATATATATATATATATATATATATATATATATATATATATATATATATATATATATATATATATATATATATATATATTTTAGCACCATCATTACCCCCTCCTAGATGGGCGAGTATTTAGAACGGTCGAAGCCTGTCAAGGAGTTAACCAATGATTCCTTCCGCAGGTCAGGTTATGATGACCAAGATCCAATAGCCAAGAGCCAAGACTCCTGAGACTGGAATGCCAAGATGGATGAGGTGAGGTGAGGTGTACAAGGCCATGAGTTAGCTCCATATCGTTTGGAGAGAAGGAGATCATGAGCTACTTATATAATTTCCCCTCCCAAATATAGAAGACACGTTTTAAAACAGTGCGCCGCTACGGATTTCATAAAAACTCTGTAGTTAAGCGTGCTCGAGCAAGAGTAGTACCAGGATGGGTGACCTCTCTGGGAAGTTCTCGTGCGGGCACGGGCAAAGCAGACAAAATCTTGTGTGTTTGGGACGGATGTTACAAAATGTTATCAGAGCCGGTTCTCTTCGGGATGGGGGGTCTAACCCTACACGAGGATGTATAGCCCTAAGTGTTGGAAGTTAATCCGGGTCAGAGGCTCGCAGCGGAAACGATTTGGCGGTCGAAAGACCGTTCATGGTGCACGTTACACAATTTAATTTTTCACAGAAACTAATCTACATATGTGTGCATGTGTATGCACGAGAATCGAAAACCCCTAACGGCAATCTAGCGTAATGATTAACTAGCATGGATGCAAATCATAATGCTCGCTAGATCTACATGTTAGATTACACATACCTTTCGTACGGATCTTTTAACCGCGGAGGATTGTCTTCTTTGTCGATGGAGACGGAAGATCGTTCGCGAAGATGCCGACGGTACGAATGGAGATGTTACCTTCTTGTTCACCCGATCTCACACGATGCACGGAACGTCGCTCTCGGATCTCTGAGTGCCTCCGAAGAACGACCCTTCTCCTTCTTCAGAACTCCACGCGAGGAAGACGAAGTAGCAAGCGGGAAACGGAGAGAGATTAGGGAGAGAACTAGAGAGATGAGAGAGAGGGGGGTTCGGTTTCTCTAGTGCATGGGGCCGGCGCCCATAGGTGCCTTTATAGGGCCGGCCAACACCCCTTGGATAAGGATCC
This sequence comes from Chamaelirium japonicum, assembly GCA_947650365.1. Taxonomy (NCBI): domain Eukaryota; kingdom Viridiplantae; phylum Streptophyta; class Magnoliopsida; order Liliales; family Melanthiaceae; genus Chamaelirium; species Chamaelirium japonicum. The sequence continues at coordinate 17,001,231 of OX393559.1, read as the reverse complement.
AAGGGGATATTAACCCCCTCTCATTATCTCTCCATTATCTCCCTTTTATCTCTCCGCGTATTTATCCGTTTTCCCACTTTTTAGGGCTCGATTTTAACCGATTTATCGCCCCATCCCTATCTATATGGCCGGCCCTATAGATGAGGGATTCTTATCCCTACATCATAGGGCCGGCCCTAGTGAGGTGTCCCACCACTAGGGTCGGCCAACAGTGAGGTCCGGCAGAGTGAGGTTTTTACCAAAACGCCCCGACGCCTCATTTTGACCATTTCTAGCGTGCGATACCTAACGGCCATTACTTAAGTGATATCTACTAGTTACTTACTATTAACTGAGGCCACCGGAAGGTGCCTCTAGCAAAGTCAACTAGTCAACTCGCAACATACCCCGGTGCATCGCACCTATGCAGCGAAGTTCACTTATGGCTAGGGATTACTACATACGACTCTGTACTAATCCCGGGCTCAACCCTTAGTACTCGTATGTAGTTACGCATCTACCGTGCTCTAGTGCCAAGCACACACGGAGCGTATACTTCTATCTTCCTCCTGCTTATGGTGTTCCGAGGAGACGGTTCAAGAACCGTACATAATGTTGATAAGGTGGAACCATCAGGGACCGGGGTTCATGGCTTCCAACTCAAGCTCGATCGACACACTACCCGAGTGTACCATCGATCCTCTGAGCTCGAGTTAACCTGCGTAGCCACCCAGAGTGCGACGCAGGCTGCACTCCAATTCACCCAGACTTACTATGTTCTCCATCATACCCCTGCTCTCCGCTTAGTAGTGGTAAACCCGCTGTCCCTACACTTGATGCCATGATTCACTTCGAGCGGTGAAGACTACCGTCAGACTCGAACGATCATATGACTTGGTTCCTTCCAGGTTGACCTATACATCGTACCTCTGATTACCCCGTCGAGTAATCGAACCCGGTCAACAGTCAAACTGATGACCACCAGGCCTGGGTTTAGTACAGTGTAAGTCACACCAAGGAACGCACCTCCCATCAGGGGTGTGGATGGCCTGCAGGAGTGACACGCTAATGCAACGCCAGCCGGGTAACCCAGTACACCGTGGTTTTGGATCACTGCATATGGACCCTCACACATTGGTGCGCCAAAGCACCACGCAACTGGTTAGTCCATCAGACGTGGCTCCTCAGGGTTTAGGACCGTTTTACCCTAAGCAGAAACACGGCTTAGTGTACCAGTGTCTGCTCACTGATCTGTACACCGTGTTAGTTCCGTTCAGCCACAGACACTGTGCCTGGTGATGACCATGGTGAAGACATCCCATGAACTGTCATCGCCAACAGCTTAACATGATGAGGCGACCAACCTGATCATAGCTGCGAACTTATTTAGGTTATACGGGACCAATCCACTTAGTCTTCAACTCAGTGGACTACCATATAACCATGGCTCTCTATTCTCTAAAGAACACGTAACTATGTTACGCACCAATATGCATCTCATATATTAATAACTATCAATCTTTATTAGACCAAAACATAAAGTTTTACAAGCTTAGAACACATCAATCCTAACAATCTCCCACTTGGTCTAGCGAAGCAAAACGGTTTTGACTCCCATCGCGTCCACATGTCGCTCGAATGCCTTGGTAGGTATTGCCTTTGTGAAAGGATCAGCAACATTATCTGTAGATGCAATCTGCGTCACCGCTACTCGCCCTTGCTTTTGAAACTGCCGAATCAAGTGGAACTTGCGCTCGATGTGCTTCCCCTTTTGGTGATGTCTTGGCTCTTTGGCTTGTGCTACCGCCCCACTATTGTCGCAGTAAAGCACAATAGGTAACTGGGCCTCTGGTACACATCCCAAATCCGTAAGGAATTTCTTGAGCCATACCGCCTCTTTGGTTGCCTCGCACGCTGCAACGTACTCAGCCTCTGTGGTAGAGTCTGCGATGCATTTCTGCTTCACACTCTGCCAACTAACCGCTCCTCCTCCTAGCATAAACACAAAACCTGATGTCGACTTTCTGGATTCCAAATCTGACATAAAGTCAGAATCTGTATATCCAATCGGCGTCAGTTCTTGTCCAGTGTATACCAACTCATAGTCCCTTGTTTTACGAAGGTACTTGAGTATACACTTCACAGCTGTCCAGTGATCTGGACCCGGATTCGACTGAAACCGACCCATCATGCCTACTGCGAAACAGATATCTGGCCTTGTACAATGCATAGCATACATTAGACTACCCAATGCCGAGGCATAAGGTATCTTCTGCATTTCTGCTCTCTCCTCAGGTGTCTTAGGACATTGATCCTTAGACAGTTTTATGCCATGTCTAAATGGCACAAAACCCTTCTTGGAGTTTTGCATGTCAAATCTAGCCATAACCTTATCTATATACGCAGCCTGTGACAGCGAGAGAATCCTGTTCTGGCGATCACGTGTTACCTTGATCCCCAAAACATAACTCGCTTCACCTAGGTCTTTCATATCGAACTGTGTTGACAACCAGACCTTTACCGTTGATAATGTTCCTACATCATTTCCAATGAGCAGAATATCATCTACGTAAAGTATCAAATATACTACTGTGGTCTTATCAGTCCTCTTGTATACACATGGCTCATCCTCGTTTTGAGTAAATCCATATGACTGGATTGCCTGATCAAAACGGATGTTCCAACTTCTAGATGCTTGCTTTAGTCCATAAATGGACTTCTGCAACTTGCAAACTAGATGTTCCTGACCCTCTGACTCAAAGCCTGGTGGCTGAATCATATAAATGTCTTCTTCCAAATTTCCATTAAGGAATGCTGTCTTGACATCCATTTGCCAGATCTCCCAGTCATAATGGGCTGCAATGGATAGGAGGATCCGAATAGACTTTATCATAGCTACCGGCGAGAAGGTTTCGTCAAAGTCGATCCCTTCTCTCTGGGTGTAACCCTTGGCAACTAATCTAGCTTTATAAGTCTCTATTGTACCATCGGATCCTCTCTTCTTCTTATACACCCACTTACACCCAATAGGTTTAATATTGGATGATGGTGTAACAAGAGTCCAGACTGCGTTATGGGACATTGATTCAATTTCTACCTCCATAGCCTTTTGCCAGTCAGAGCTGTCAGAAGCTCCCACTGCCTCATCGTAGCTCAGTGGGTCATCCTCCTGACCCTCTGGATCAACCAATAAGGTTTCTCCATAGTATCTGTCAGGAGCTCTGATGTTTCTCCCACTGCGACGAGGTGGTGGTGGTGTTACAGGATTAACAGGTTCTACAGTATCTGGTATATTATTATCTGTAATGTCAGTTCCCACTATGCTTTTGGATGCGCTATCTGAACTAGTACCCAGCAGTTCATCCAGAACTACCTTACTAGTAGGTTTGTGGTCCACAATATAATCCTGTTCTAGGAAATAGGCGTTCGTAGAAACGATCACTTTCTTTTCCTCAGGATCATAAAATAGACCACCTTTGGTCTCCTTGGAATACCCTACAAATAAGCATACTCTGGTTTTAGATTCCATCTTTTCCCTCTTATCCCTTCGCATATGTGCAGGGCATCCCCATATTCTGAAATGTTGTATCAATGGCTTTCGCTTTGACCACAGTTCTCTAGGGGTCAGAGGCACTGACTTAGACGGAATGTGATTCAGAATATAAACTGCTGTTTGTAGGGCATATCCCCAAAAGGTCATTGGTAAACTGGCGTAACTCATCATGCTACGAACCATGTCCAACAAGGTTCGATTCCTTCTCTCGGAAACTCCATTCTGTTGTGGGGTACCTGGAGCAGTTAACTGGGATTTTATCCCATGCTCCACCAAATACCCTAGGAACTCGTCAGATAGGTATTCACCTCCTCGATCAGATCGAAGGGTTTTTATATATTTACCTGTCTGCTTTTCTACTTCAGCCCTGAACTCTTTGAACATGTCAAAGGATTCCGACTTCCGATGCATCAGGTAAATGTAACCATATCTTGAGTAATCATCAATGAATGTGATGAAATACTCATGGCCTCCTATCGCCTTGACGTTCATGGGTCCATATACATCCGAATGGATTAACTCTAACACCTCGGTAGCTCTTACTCCTTTGCCTTTAAAGGACCTCTTGGTCATCTTGCCTTACAGGCAGGATTCACAGGTGGGAAGGATCTCCGTAGGATCTGTTTCCAGAAGCCCGGCCTTCACCATTCTATGGATCCTATCTAAGGCAATATGCCCAAGTCGTAAGTGCCACAGGTGGGTTAAATTTTCCGAAGGATTCTTACGCTTAGATGAATTAACATTAAATGCTGAAGTTATTATGTTATCTTTTTCAAATTTAGGACTTACAACATAGAGATGATTCTGAACCATTCCTCTTATTATAAAAGTTCCATTCAGTTTAAACGACACACCAGAAGCATCAAAATAAACTGAATAACCTTCATTAACTAAAGAAGAAACAGAAATTAAGTTACGTCGCAAGGACGGTACATAAAAGACATCTCTAAGTGTCAAAGTCTTATTATTCGAAAAACTAAGATTAACATCTCCAATAGCTTCAGCAGCAGCCACGGCCTCAGTTCCCATGCTCAGGGTCACTTCTCCATCAAGTAATCTTCTGCTTTCCCGAAACCCCTGAAGAGAGTTACAGGCATGGTTAGTGGATCCAGAATCCACAATCCAACTAGCAAAAGTACTATTACTTGAAAGAAATGATTCAACAACTAAGAGTTGTAGATTACCTTCACCAGCATTCTGAGGCTTCTTGCAGTCCTTCTTCCAATGACCCTTCTGGCCACACCGGAAGCACTTCGTGCCCGGTTTCTTTGATTCTCCAGACCCAGAGGCTCCAGCAGAGTCCTGCACAGGCAATGACTTAGGTTTCCTTTTATGTTTCTTGCCCTGAGGTTTACCAGGCTTCTTGAAGGATCTGCGTTGCACGTGAAGTGCTTCGCCCTTCTGCTTGAAGCCATCCTCAGCTGCCTGGAGAGCTCCCAGAAGCTCTGCATTTGTCATAGCCAACTTGTTCAAATTAAAGTTGGTGACAAAGCCTTCAAAGGCTCCAGACAGTGACGAGAGGAAGATGTCTGTCATCACCTCGCCTTCTAGCACAATGTCCATGGTAGCTAGTTCGTTCTGGAACCCAAACATTTTCATCATGTGTTCCCGAACCAGCGTCCCATTGGACATCTTAGTGCCGACGAGTTTCTTGATGGTAAGGTATCGCGTAACGCGATTGTGACCTTCAAACATCTCCTTCAAATACAACATCATGTCAGAAGCGTCGGGCATCTCCTCGACTTGCTTCTGCAGAGTTGTTTGCAAGGATGCTATTATATAGCATTTACATATCTCATTGGATTCCTTCCAGTCAGTGAATGCCTTTAACTGTGCCTCTGTGGCATTGGGTCCTGGCAAATCTGGCTCAGGGTCATTAAGGGCTGACATATGTTTACCAATCCTTAGGACCAGGTACAGGTTGCGCTTCCAGTCCTCATAGTTGGGACCGGTAAGTTTGTGGTCATTTAGGATGGCGGACAGGGGGTCTAACTTAGTCATCTGAAAATAAAGATTGAATAATGAGTATGCATAAAAACTTATTTTATGGATTTTTAAAACAAGCTAATTATATCCATATGTCGACGCTACCCTCAAGCGAAGCCATCTCTATGGATTAATTAACCATGTATGTAAGATCTCGGAATCGGCTGTACCTGCCCTAGGGGGCATCATACAGCGTCAATCCGCTTACACGGGCCTTTTCCTTGACCCTATCCAAATCTGCCAACTAAGGGCTGTGATGGACCATGGTTATCTTTCGGCCAGTACCACGTGATCACCGTTGTCTTCGCAACGAATACCTCACGTGTACTTAGGATGCTTACCCACGAGCCTAAGCAATTACGACACGGGAGTTCATGCGGCCCCCACTAGGGTGGGATGAAAAGCCCTTCTCTCCTGGCCCCGTAATCGCCATATCCACAGGGAGGTCATTAAGTAATTTGGCATGGAAACACACAGCTCCCACCCTAGGGGGTGTGAAGTTATGCATCCCCACCCAAACACAAAACGACTGGCCGTGGAGGCCAGAGGATCTTATAAAAGTCCTCTCTTGCATCCCTTATAAATCTGAGGGTTATTTTGCGAGTATGAATTTATGCAAATGCAAAGGTAGCGACCTCCTAAATACTAGACCCTGGTCACACCATGCTCCCACTAGCGTTCAAACCTTTCGCCTAGCATTAATCACTCTCGGAATATCATAGTCCCTGCCTCAAGTGGATTTCTCCATTCAAGGGTCACATTACATATTCCAAGAGTATCGATGCTTTGCAAAATTGGTTATCACGCTAATGCTCTGGAGCTAATCCTAGATTCAGACTCACTGGAAAGGACTCCCACTAGTCATGGCGCCTCGCTTATAGATTTGACAATTGATGTTCAATGGATCTCCATCTCATCTTTGATTTCGATGCTGGCCAAATAGGCACACCCGACTAGTCGGGTGCTCTCCTAATGGTGGCATAACCATATGTGATGGGATCCCACTAATATCAAAAGTCAACTAAATAATAGGCGTCATCTAGCGGGATCCTAACCTCAAACAGTCGCTTGGACCGGAGGGAAAAGGCATCCCTCTGAAAACTGATAATCATATTATCTCATCGGGGTTCGATATGAAGCATAAAGAACTAATTAAAGAAAGCAACCATAAAAACTGAATTAAGTTCAGGGTCCGACCCCTGAACCTAATTAGCACAGCGCAGGCCTCTAGCTTTCTTCGCAAGGTTCCTCGGTCCGGCTCCTCCGTCGCGCTTGCGAACACTTTGCCGGATCGTCTTCATCCTCCAGGGTTCCGCTTCCGCTCCCGATGGTGGATTTCTTTGGCACGTCTTTCTTCTCGATCTGTAACTGAAAAAGTCTAGTACGCTACGAGCAAGTGCTCGGTCGTACACAATTTCCTAGAAAGAAAAGAAAACACACCTAGAAAAAAGGCCATGGGAAACCGAGGATGGACAAACCCCATCGCTCGCCCAATCTATGGCTCAATTACATATCCACACACAGAAAGCAAATCCAGACAATTGCTAACTCGGGGTCCGACCCCCGGTAGCAAGCACAAAGCATAGATCTAGATTTTTTATAGCGGCGCCCTACAAGAATGATTAATAGAACAAGCACAATCTATATATATGCATGATCTAAGCGTATGAACCCCGATGATCTCACGCATTCATCATGCGCCCACATGTTCGTTTCATGAAAAAACGTGAAACGCACACCACTAATGCGGCTCTGATACCAATTGTTGGAAGTTAATCCGGGTCAGAGGCTCGCAGCGGAAACGATTTGGCGGTCGAAAGACCGTTCATGGTGCACGTTACACGATTTAATTTTTCACAGAAACTAATCTACATATGTGTGCATGTGTATGCACGAGAATCGAAAATCCCTAACGGCAATCTAGCGTAATGATTAACTAGCATGGATGCAAATCATAATGCTCGCTAGATCTACATGTTATATTACACATACCTTTCGTACGGATCTTTTAACCGCGGAGGATTGTCTTCTTTGTCGATAGAGACGGAAGATCGTTCGCGAAGATGCCGACGGTACGAATGGAGATGTTACCTTCTTGTTCACCCGATCTCACACGATGCACGGAACGTCGCTCTCAGATCTCTGAGTGCCTCCGAAGAACGACCCTTCTCCTTCTTCAGAACTCCACGCGAGGATGACGAAGTAGCAAGCGGGAAACAGAGAGAGATTAGGGAGAGAACTAGAGAGATGAGAGAGAGGGGGGTTCGGTTTCTCTAGTGCATGGGGCCGGCGCCCATAGGTGCCTTTATAGGGCCGGCCAACACCCCTTGGATAAGGATCCAAGGGGATATTAACCCCCTCTCATTATCTCTCCATTATCTCCCTTTTATCTCTCCGCGTATTTATCCGTTTTCCCACTTTTTAGGGCTCGATTTTAACCGATTTATCGCCCCATCCCTATCTATATGGCCGGCCCTATAGATGAGGGATTCTTATCCCTACATCATAGGGCCGGCCCTAGTGAGGTGTCCCACCACTAGGGTCGGCCAACAGTGAGGTCCGGCAGAGTGAGGTTTTTACCAAAACGCCCCGACGCCTCATTTTGACCATTTCTAGCGTGCGATACCTAACGGCCATTACTTAAGTGATATCTACTAGTTACTTACTATTAACTGAGGCCACCGGAAGGTGCCTCTAGCAAAGTCAACTAGTCAACTCGCAACATACCCCGGTGCATCGCACCTATGCAGCGAAGTTCACTTATGGCTAGGGATTACTACATACGACTCTGTACTAATCCCGGGCTCAACCCTTAGTACTCGTATGTAGTTACGCATCTACCGTGCTCTAGTGCCAAGCACACACGGAGCGTATACTTCTATCTTCCTCCTGCTTATGGTGTTCCGAGGAGACGGTTCAAGAACCGTACATAATGTTGATAAGGTGGAACCATCAGGGACCGGGGTTCATGGCTTCCAACTCAAGCTCGATCGACACACTACCCGAGTGTACCATCGATCCTCTGAGCTCGAGTTAACCTGCGTAGCCACCCAGAGTGCGACGCAGGCTGCACTCCAATTCACCCAGACTTACTATGTTCTCCATCATACCCCTGCTCTCCGCTTAGTAGTGGTAAACCCGCTGTCCCTACACTTGATGCCATGATTCACTTCGAGCGGTGAAGACTACCGTCAGACTCGAACGATCATATGACTTGGTTCCTTCCAGGTTGACCTATACATCGTACCTCTGATTACCCCGTCGAGTAATCGAACCCGGTCAACAGTCAAACTGATGACCACCAGGCCTGGGTTTAGTACAGTGTAAGTCACACCAAGGAACGCACCTCCCATCAGGGGTGTGGATGGCCTGCAGGAGTGACACGCTAATGCAACGCCAGCCGGGTAACCCAGTACACCGTGGTTTTGGATCACTGCATATGGACCCTCACACATTGGTGCGCCAAAGCACCACGCAACTGGTTAGTCCATCAGACGTGGCTCCTCAGGGTTTAGGACCGTTTTACTCTAAGCAGAAACACGGCTTAGTGTACCAGTGTCTGCTCACTGATCTGTACACCGTGTTAGTTCCGTTCAGCCACAGACACTGTGCCTGGTGATGACCATGGTGAAGACATCCCATGAACTGTCATCGCCAACAGCTTAACATGATGAGGCGACCAACCTGATCATAGCTGCGAACTTATTTAGGTTATACGGGACCAATCCACTTAGTCTTCAACTCAGTGGACTACCATATAACCATGGCTCTCTGTTCTCTAAAGAACACATAACTATGTTACGCACCTATATGCATCTCATATATTAATAACTATCAATCTTTATTAGACCAAAACATAAAGTTTTACAAGCTTAGAACACATCAATCCTAACACTAAGGGGGGTGGATTATGACGACCAAGATCCAATAGCCAAGACTCCTGAGGCTGGAATGCTAAGATGGATGAGGTGAGGTAGCTCCACATCGCCTGGATTGAAGGAGATCCTGAGCTACTTATATAATTTTCCCTCCCAAACATAAAAGGCGCGTTTTAAAATCGTGTGCCGCTACGGATTTCATAAGAACTCCGTAGTTAAGTGTGCTTGGGTGAGAGCAATACTAGGATGGGTGACCTCCCTGGGAAGTTCTCGTGCGGGCACAGACAAAGTTGATAAAATCTTGTGTGTTTAGGGTGGATCTTACACAGGTAGCCGCCGACTTTGGAAACCATGAAGATTCGGATCTATGTCCATATCATCTTATTAATGAGGCGGGGGATCGAGATCCGAAGTGCCAGATATCATCATGTGATATTTAATGACCTCGTCCGGCATCGCGACACGTGGCACATACCGATTGGTTGGAGATCAGCCGCATATCTGCCAGATGGGTCGTTGCTGGGGTCGCTACCGTCAGCGCATGCGAGGGGAAACGCGTAGGGACACATGTCAATCCAAGATCTGGAGAGAGAGGGGTTATTCCTTCAGTCGTCGCTGTGTCGCCTCGCGTATCGAGCGCCGTATTAAATGTCGATCTCTTCGAATGCCTTCACTGAGCCTATAACCGCCGACTTTGGAAACCATGAAGATCCGGATCTATGTCCATATCATCTTATTAATGAGGCGGGGGATCGAGATCCGAAGTGCCAGATATCATCATGTGATATTTAATGGCCTCGTCCGACGTCGCGACATGTGGCACATACCGATTGGTTGGAGATCAGCCACACATCTGCCAGATGGGTCGTTGCTGGGGTCGCTACCGTCAGCGCATGCGAGGGGACACGCGTAGGGACACATGTCAATCCAAGATCTGGAGAGAGAGGGGTTATTCCTTCAGTCGTTGCTGCGTCGCCTTGTGTATCGAGCGCCGTATTAAATGTCGATCTCTTCGAATGCCTTCACTGAGCCTATAAATAGGGGGTGGGTGAGGACTTTTATTCACTTTTACTGTGAAAGAGCTCTCCCTTCTAGATCGCCCTACTTTCCTCCATCTTCTATTGGAGACTGTTGTAGCTCGTGTGTCCTGAGCGTGGATTTTCTGTATTAACATTAATAAAGATGACTTTGGTTATTACTTTAATTAGAATACTACTTTGGTATATATTAATACATATATAATAAAGGACCCTAGGGAACACAGTAGGCCACTGAGGCGTATGGTGGATCCATACTTGGGAGATCCAGTGGACCAGTTGTGTGTAGACCTAGAACTAGTTCACAGCTTAGGTGATGCCGGTCGTTTCACCGATAACAAGCTATTGGCAGGTAGAGGATGTGGTGAAATCTCCACCACGGGAACGTGGGTGTAACACCTGAGGTGTTAAATTTGAGAATAATAAAAATCCTTCGGGGCTCTTTTCGTCTTTTTACCGTCAGACTTTCTTGTTGGGCTTTTTCCAGAATAATGGGCCGTAAACCCATGAGATGTTTTACGTTCACTTTTTCTATATTTTAAATCACGTCGTATTGGTGCGTCCCGTGCAAGGATCGGGTGTATGCGCAGCCTGTTTCGGCAGCCCGGTAGTTAAAACCCTAGAATTTCGATGATCAGCCCACTGTCGGTATTGTTTGGTTTACCACAGGAGATTGGGTGATTGGATCGTAGCAAGGCTGGATACGTTGGGTGAGGCTCTGAAAGAGATTTCCAACGAGCCTGAGCGGGGGTCGATCCGACACCCGGACAATGAGTTATTGCTATTTTAAAATTCAGAGTATTTTCTTTATTGTGGGAGATCTACAAGTCAGAAAAATATGTACCAAGCGTCGACGTGTTCGTGTCGATGAGACCTTTCCAACGGATCCTTCCTTGTCTATTTCTGACCTACGGTTTGTAACTCACGGTCGGTTATTCTTTTCAGCCAGGTAAGTAGACGGATCGCACCCGGGTTCCAACCGAACCCAATTCAGGGCTCGGGACCGAGCCCGATCAGCCCTATGACCTTTCTCCCAACCTTTTTAGCTGGGTTTAGACCCCCTCGATCACCCATCCCGATATTTAAAATTCAAAATTCGGATTGGGAAGATCGGGAATATTTAATACGATATAGCCAAATATTCTGCTCCATAATTCCCTCCTCTTTGTTAGGAAGCTCTAACAACCCGATCTTCCCAGCGTGCTTGCCATAACCGCAACCCCCCTCCTTTTTTTACGTGAACCGGGAGAGAGAGGCTGGGAGAGAACGAGAGAGGAAACAGAGAAAGAGAGAGAGAGAGAACTAGAGAGAGAGAGGAGGGAGAGAAGAAGAAAGAGACCAAGGGAGAAGAGAGAGGAGCGCCCGCAGCCCCTCCGAGCACCTCCCCGACTCCAGCGTGCCATCACAGGTTAGATTCCTCCCATCTTCTCCTCCACCGCGACCCAAACACCGGCCACCACCATGGCTGCAACCCAAGCCCCCTCCACGCGCAGCCGAACCTCCAACCCGACCTCACCCTCTTCTCCTTTGCCCGCGGCCCACTCGGGTGGAGAACGCCACTGGAGATCCCACTATCGTCACCCCAGTCACCGCCGGCATCACCCCAAGCCACCGCCGGTACCACCCCAAGCCACCGAAGCCGCACCCTCCTCCACAAACCCCTCCGGCCAGGGTCTTTCCGGGCTCTGACGGCACACCGGCCACCTCCTCCCGCGCCTCCCCTGTGAGGGTGATGCGGCAGAGACCGGCCGGGCACCGCCGGCGCACTCAAACCGGTCACCCCGCCGCCGCGTCATCGGGCAAAAAACCAGAGCCCTGTTTCTCATTGAGAAGAAAGACAGCAGGGACCAATCTGTAATTAAAGATCTATCCCAGATCTTTTAGAAAATATTAATATTGCAGACCCGACCCGACTGCACAGCAACCCGACCCGCCTAAGTACACAGCAGACCTGCAGAACCGGCCCAACAGTGAACCGGTCTGGTTCACCTGAACCAGACCCGTAAACCGTCTAGAATTGGTTCAGCCGCCATTTCTCCATCCGATCTCGGAATCAAACGAAACCAGCGGCGTTTCGACCGGATCGAAGATACCCACTTGTTGAACTAGAATTGGTACAGTAATTTTACTATCTAGGATCCCTTTTTAGCCATGGGCCCGATCTAGTCGGTGCACCATGGTTTGACCACCAATTCTCCGTCCGATCTCGGAATTAGATGAAACCAGTGGCATCGTGCTCAGATCATCGATGTCAATGTATTGAACCTAGTTTGGAACCCTAGAGACCCCTTTACCCTATTGAACCGATCATAGACCGGTTTTCACCGGTTCGATCCTAAAACCTCCGACCGAAGTCGGATTCGAGCGAGACTGGATTCCATGGGTCCCTCATCCCTAAACCAACCTTTTTATAACCCTAGTTTGAGTAATTTATGAATGTAAAAACTTATACATTTCAAACCATGATGGTCAGTTTCTTCTTCGACGGTACATCGGACCGATAGGCGTGAGGAGCGTGGACTACCGAGCTATTCTCCAGGTGAACATGATTAATTCTATTCTAGTTAGAGTAGATTGTAGTTGTATATGTAAAATAATAAAATAAACCCGTATGTGGCATAGTATGTCCAATGCATGCAGGCGGGAAACCGGTACTGCATGTGGGAGGTGGGCATACTATCCCTTGTCTCTGAATAATCATGCATATAATATTTTGATAGCTGTAACGGTGATTGACTCAACCTAGATTCACACTAGGATGCATGCAAACAAGTAGATACTTGTACTGATTATTTATTAATATTCTGTTGAATGAGTGTGTTTGGTGACCATGGGTCGCATGGTGCAGTCCAGTTGCTATTGAGCGACGAAGACTGGTGGTCTCGGTGGAGAGACCGGTGGTATCAATGGAGAGACTGGTGATTGTACTTCCTCAGTTGAGGTTCTCTTCCCAGAGGGAAGACTCACTACTCACGGGCATGCGTAGGGGACCCGAGTGCACAGGATGGGAGGTGAACCACCACCTGTGCATAATCCGAATCAAGTAGGTAGGGTCACAGGGTTGGGCAGGCGGTAAAGCCCTTAGTGGCCTAGTAGTCCACCCTTGGGTAATGACCCCGAAAAGCAAGGTGGGCGAGAGTGCCCCGTGGTGAAAGACCAAGCCCCCTTATGGCCATATGGGTATTTCTGGCTCTCCAGGTACACTTGGACCCAGGTTCTGTTGGCAGACTCAGTTAGAAAATTGTCGGTTCACTTTAGGAGTAGGTAGAACTAACCTTCGGTGATTGTTGCATACTTTTAATCTGGATGATTATTTGTCTTACATTTACTAGTTGTAGTTGTACCATTGTAGAACTGTCATATTAGCTAGCTGAACTATCTTATTTACAATATATGTATGTATATGTTGTCGCCCTCGTAGACTTCTAGAAGGGAAGGGTATGACTATGGTTTACCCTAGCTAGTTTAGGGTTAACGGTTCACTGAGTTTACCTAGTAAACTCACCCCGTTGTTGCACACTCTTTTCAGGTACCATAGATCCTTCTCAGGCGCTTCCTAGAAGAGCTTGATTAGCTATCGAGGGAGGACATTAGAGGTGTTAACTAGTTTTATTATTTTCAGTTGATTATGTAATAACTGTAGAACCATGTTCTAGATGCTCTGAATAATGCCAGAACCAGTAATATTTCTTTGGTAAGCTTCTCCTCAAAACTTCATACCTGGTAGGCCTTTCCTCAAGGCCAAGTTATTGGTAGGCTTCTCCTCAAAACCGTCCCTCATCAGCTAGTAAGTAGTTAATGATAAATTAGAAATAAATAACTAAATAATAAAATCAACCTCGCAACCTTATAACATTGACTTACCCTTAAAACCCCATCACCCTCGGGTTTGACTGGTTTACCCTTGTAGTCAGATCCGAGGCGTGACAGTGGGATTCCCATTCACCTGACCAAGCACGATGATCATATTGAACAGGAACCAAGACGGTGCACAGTTCAGTAATTCAGACACTGGTGTATAAACTGTCTTACTACTATAGATAATCTATCCTTAGCTTGAGGGACCATGTACACTGGGCCAAGCAGTTGTGTGGTGCTTTGATGTCCCAACATGTGCGGACATTCCATAGTCCAATACCACCGTATGTTGGGTTACCCGGCTGGCGCTTGAGTGACATATAATCCCTACAGGTTATCCGACGTCCAGTGTTGAATGGGTGCGTTTTGATGAGTCAATCTATCCACACAGTTAACCCAGGCTTGGTGGTTGTCAGTATGACTGACGATGTTCTGGATGCTAGGCATAGCACCGGAAGGTGTATGGTGTTATAAATGACAAGTTATCAATTCCTAGTCAGATGATCGATCGGGATCTAACGGTGCTCCCCACCGCCCAAGTCGTATCATAGCACCAGTAATAGGAGGGACTAAGGATTATCAGAGTATAGTAGAGAACAGGGTTACGAGGGAGTAACATAAGTTTAGGATCACTAGAGTTTAACTCGCTTCGCAATCTGGGTGGCTACGCGGGTTAATCGGATTAGGGCTGATTAACAGAACTTTCGGTGTGTCACCGGAACAGTTAATCAGGGATCCGGTTGGAGCTAGAGATCTCGAACCCTGAAGGTTCTACCCTATCGTTGCATATAGGAATTATTCCTCGACCTGGTTGGATATGTTGGATGTGAAGTAGCGCAATGGAGCGCAAGCCCGGAGCCTAAGAACCTAATTCACATGTGTTAGGGACCGTAGGGGTATTTTGGTAAATGCTAAAATATGGCTCAGAATATATTGAATATAGATCTTAGAATGAGCAGAATAATTCCAGGAGCTCATAGGCACTAACGGAACTCGATTCCGAGTAGCGCACCTCACTCAATCTCTTTTTCAGTTTTTCACTTTTCGTGAAGGGCGTTTTCATCCAGGCTTCACGATAGGCTTGTGGAAACCCTAAAAATAGCCCCTTCTTATCCTTATCTACTAGGGGCTAGCCCTAGCCTCTCCTCTCTCCAAAATCCGAACCCCCTCTCCCTCTCTCCCTCTCTGAGGTTTCGACCAAGGAAGAAAGAGGAAGAAGAAGGAAGAAGAAAAGGAGAAGGAAGAAGAGAGAAAGAGAAGGAGGAGATCTCGCGGCTAGCTATCGTCTTTGCAACAAATTCCTCCGTCGGCTCGTATTCCTTGCACTCAGAGATAGGACTTCGAGGATTCCTCAATTCACAAAGGACAAGGTGCCATCCGACAGATTCCCTTGCGATTCACGTACGGTTCATCATCGTTTTGTTCTTTCTGGATCATAGATCCACAAGGTAGGATGATTCTAAACACCTAACTAGATACATTCATTTCTTCCGTAGATTGTAGTATGCCTCTAGGGTGTCCGCATATATGCTAAGATCATAGATTTGTATGTAGATTATTGTGTTGAATTAATTGTAATAAAACATACACCGTATAATCTTCGGATCTATCTTTTGCTTCCGCTGCGACTCTGATAAGCAGATCCAATTCCAATAATTGGTATCAGAGCACACTTTGGTGTATGTTTCATGCATGAATTTATGAAAATATCATGTGAATATCTGATGGCATATGTTTTCGTCAGGGTTCGGCGTAGATCATGTATATGGATTGTGCTATGTATCGTCTTTTTGCAGGTGCCGTGCTGAATAGTAATTTGTGATTGCATGCCTTCGGGGGTCGGACCCCAGATTTATTTTTGCATTGATTATTATTATGCTTGTAAATTTTAAGGCTCTAGATGGGCGGGGGTGGAGGTTGACCACCCTCGGTTCCCTAGCTATGTTTTCTAGGATTGTTTCCTTTTCTTTCTAGCAAAATTGTACATAAATGAGCACTTTCTCGGAGCATGTTAGTTTTTCGGTCACAGGAAGAAGAAGATTATGCTACATCCACAGTTCAGGCAAGCGGTACCATGGCGTGCAAAAACCCAGTGAAAGCGTGCACGTTGGCAATGATTGGGATCGTCGTCAGAGATCGTGCAGAACGGAAGAGCATGATATCTTGACTGGGCTATTCAGGTTCAGGGGTCGAACCCTAAACTTGATTCAGTTTGGATGCTATTTCTGTTGATTCTCTTTACTTAGTGTTTAGAGAACCCTGATGATAATTTAATTATCAATCTTGCTTGTGAGTTAGTCTCTAGATCAGGCTTAGGGTTAGTACTAAGCTTATGGATTCATCGGTGTCTCTATATAGTTCTAACACGTGCGAATCTGGTGGCTAGCCAAAAGGAAAGGTGGTAACCGCCCTCGTGATAGTTCAGGTAGCCAAGTACTGTGCACCGAGATAAACGCAGTGTTATATTTGTTTAGAGATAACTAATGTCTCCATAAGAAATATGATAACCCTAGTGGGATGCTTTTTCCCCACATGGTCCTAGCGACCAAGTTAGGTTAGGATTCTACTAAGTGATACCCGTTTCTAGTTGATGTTTGATGGTAGTGTGAACTTATCACGATTTGGTTATGCCACCATTAGGTTGAGGTCCGGCGGAGGTTGTCGGATGTCCCTATTTGGCCAGCATCGAAATCTATAATGAGATAAGGTCTACTATGACATCATGCATCAAATTATGAATGAGGTGTCATTCTAGTGAGAGTCATTTCCACGTTGACCTTAGGCTAGGCTCCAGATCTTAGGATTATGGGTAAACTAGTAAGGTATCGGGATCCTTGGAATCTATGTAATGTGATCCTTGCAAGAAAGGCGAAAGCTGAGTATTCGAGTTAGGGACTATGATATTTTCCAAGGATGCTAATGCTTTGCGAGAAGGTTTCTAATTCTAGTGGGAGCGGGGTAGACCGAGGTCTAAGTCTAGGAGGTCGTGACCTTTCTAGATATGCATAAAAACTTATAAAGAAGGGATGTGTAAGAGGTTCCCTCCAAAGGGGAGCCCTTGGCCTCCATAATCAACCGGCTAAGGGTCTGGATGGGAGGTACGCAGTTCTAGATTTCCACCGGGTGAGAGCTATGTTTCCTTCCATACTGGTTCGCCTAGTGGTTTCCTTCGAGACATGGAGGATACCGGTGGCAGTGGATGGCGGTTTTTTCCTGCACCGCGGGAGCCTATGAACCTCCTTGCCGACACCACCTAGATTTGTGGAAAGCATCCGAAAGCTTGTGGGAAGCCGTCGTTGCTGCACACACGGGTCACATAAAGCTAGCCAAAAGGAGACTGGGAGGTCTTTCAGTTTGCCATGGGTAATTCTGATGAAGACTGGGTTGTAAAAACCACATTGGCAAAAGTGGTTACATGCTCTCACCGAGATGCTGTCTCTAATTCAAGGCCGATAGTCTCAGAGCTCGAGCCCAGAGAATTTAGATTCCTGGATGTCTCCACTTGAGGTAGTGAAGACATAGCGGCTGGAGTAAACATTATCTATTTTTAAATTCCATAAGATATATTGTGGTAGACCCTAATTTTTGCTTTAAACCATTGTTTATAGAAATCATGACCAAGATCGACCCCCTTGCCTCCATCCTTAATAATAACAAACTTACGGGACCAAACTACGAGGTCTGGAAGCGTAACCTGATACTCGTCCTAAGGGTTGGCAAACACATAATTGCCCTAAGTACCCCTCAACCGGTCATGCCGGGACCAAGTGCTACTGAGGCTCAGTTGAAGGAATAGAAAGACTGGCTAGATGCTGATGAGATATGTAAGTGCTACATAGTGGCATCCTTGCAGACCGTCCTTCAGAAGCAAGTCGAAGACATGGCCTTCGCTTCAGACATGATGCTCTACTTAAAGGAAATGTTCGAGGGTCGTAGTCGGGTAGCTCGTTACCTGACCATCAAGAAATTGGTTTCCATGAAGATGGTAGAGGGGACTTTAGTTCGGGATCATATGCTGAAATTGTTTGGCTATGTGAATGAGCTTAGTTCCTTCGATGTCGTCTTGGATGCAGAGATCCAGACCGACATTTTTCTTGCATCTTTGTCAGGAGCATTTGAGGGCTTCGTTACCAACTTTAACCTTAACCGGTTAGAGATGTCTAACGTAGAGCTCCTAGCGGTGCTCCAAGCGGCAGAGGACGGGATGAAGGCAGGAGCTCAATCCTTGAACGTAGAGCGGAAGTCTTCTCTGAAATCCAAAGGCAAGTTTCAGAAGAAAAAAAAGTCTAAGAAGCCTGTGAAGATGGGCCAGGTGCAGTTGCAGGTTCCGAAGCAGGATAGTCCGACGAAGCCCAAAGGAAAATGTTTCTAGTGTGGCAAAAAGGGGCACTGGAAGGGTGACTATCGCGTGGCTCCCACGAAGGTTGAGACAGATTTATCTCAAATTCACATAGTGGAATCCCTTGTAGCATCCAGTTGTTCTCCAGTTTCATGGATTGTGGATTCTTGTTCCACTAACCATGCTTGCAATAATTTGCAGGGGTTCAAGGAGACAAAAAAACTGGGTGATGGGGAGATAATCCTAAGCATGGGAACTGAGGCCGTGGCAGAGGCTGAAGTAGTTGGAGATGCCGTCTTGTAGTTTCTTGATGGAAGAAGTTTATTACTTAGAGACATACTTTATGTACCGTCCTTGAGACGGAATTTAATTTCTGTTTCCTTATTGGATAATGAAGGTTTTTCAGTTTTATTTGATGCTTCTGGTGTGTCAATTAAATTGAATGGTTCCTTTGTTTGTAAAGGAAAGACACAGAATGGTCTCTATGTAATTAACTACAATCATAAGCAGGATAACATAACTGAAGCATGTGTGGTTAATTCATCTAAAAGAAAAAATCCCTTAGATAATCCAACACTCATTTGGCATCTAAGGCTTGGACACATAGCCTCAGACAGGATTCACAGGTTGGTTAAGGTATGACTTTTAAGTCCAGATATTTCAGAAAGCCTACCAACGTGTAAGTTTTGCCTGGAAGGCAAGATGACTAAAAGATCTTTCCGAGCCAAAGGTAGCAGATCTTAGGAGGTATTAGAGTTGGTACACACTGATGTATGTGGGCCCATAAGTGTCTGTGCCATAGGAGGCTTCGAGTATTTCATCATCTTCATGGATGATCACTCAAGGTTTGGATACATATACCTAATCCAGCAGAAGTCTGAATCCTTTGATAAGTTCAAGGAGTTCATGGCTAAAGCAGAAAAGCAGACGGGTAAGAGTATCAAGTCTCTTCGATCGGATCGAGGAGACGAATACCTATCAGATAAATTTATTGAATACCTGTGTGATCATGGGATCGTATCCCAGTTGATTACACTAGGGACACCACAATAAAATGGTGTATCTGAGAGGAGAAGCCGAACTTTGTTAGACATAGTTCAGACTATGATGAGTTATGCAACATTGCCACCTAATTTTTGGGGATATGCCCTAGAGACAGTAGCATATACTTTGAACTTTGTTCCATCAAAGTTAATACCTCTAACTCCTTGGGAGCTGTAGTTGAAGCGAAAGCCGAGCCTACAGCACTTTAGGATTTGGGATTGTCCAGCACATATGCGGAAGGACAAGCGAGATAAGATGGAGTCAAAGACTAAGGTATATCTGTTCGTTGGGTATCCAAAAGGGACAAAGGGTGGTTTATTTTATGATCCTGAGGATAGAAAGGTTATCGTCTCGACGAACGCCATATTCTTGGAACAAGATTATTTAATAGACCATAAGCCCACCAGTAAAGTAGTTTTTGAAGAATTACTTGGTACTGATGGGAGTACATAGACCGAAAACGTAGTGGGAGCCGATACCACTAAGATAAACGATATTGTAGAATCGACTTCTATAGAACCACCGCAGGCTCGTCGCAGTGGGAGGACCACAAGTGCTCCTGATAGATACATTGGAGAAGCCTTCTTGTTAGATCCAGAATTTCAGGAGGATGATCATCTGAGCTATGACAAAGCGATGATATCCTCTGACCATGCAGCATGGCAGAAAGCCATGGAGGCAGAACTGATATCGATATCCCAAAACTCGGTCTGGACCCTTGTAACACCACCTCACAATATTAAACCTGTTGGGTGTAAGTGGGTGCACAAAAGAAAAAGAGGTCCGGATGGTACCGTTGAGACTTACAAAGCTAGACTAGTCGCTAAGGGTTATACCCAGCGAGAAGGGATCGACTATGACGAAACCTTTTCGCTAATGGCTATGCTTAAGTCAATCCGGATCCTCTTGTCCATTGCAGCCCATTATGATTGGGAGATCTAGCAAATGGACGTCAAGACCGTATTCCTCAACAGGGATTTGGAAGAAGACATCTATATGTCCCAGCCTCCAGGCTTTGTCGCAAAAGGTCAGGAAAGTCTGGTGTGCAAGTTGCAAAGGTCCATTTATGGACTGAAGCAAGCATTCAGAAGTTGGAATATGTGTTTTGATCAGGCTATCCAGTCTTATGGATTTGAACAGAACATGGATGAACCATGTGTTTATAAAAGGAGCGATAAGACTACAGTAATTTTTTTGGTACTTTACATGGACGATATCCTGCTCATTGGAAACGATGTTGGAACATTGGCTATAGTGAATGTGTGGTTATACTCTCAATTCGACATGAAAGACCTAGGTGAAGCGAGTTAAGTTCTAGGGATCATGGTAACTCGAGATCGCCAAAACAAGACTCTCTCGCTGTCACAGTCAGCCTACATAGTACTATCTTGGTCAGATTTAGTATGCACAACTCCAAGAAGGGACTGGTTCCATTCAGACATAGAATGAAATTACCCAATGATCAGGGTCCTAAGACTCCTGAGGAGAGGGCAGAGATGAAGAAGATACCTTATGCTTTGACTGTAGGGAGTCTGATGTATGCTATGCAGTGCACGAGACCAGATATATGCTATGCAGTAGGTATGATGGGCAGGTATCAGTCAAATCTGGGACCATGGCACTGGACTGCTATAAAAAGTATACTCAAGTATCTCTATAAGACAAGAGATTATGAGTTAGTTTCCTCTTCACAGGAACTGATGCCGATTGGGTATACGGATTCTGATTTTGCATCAGATCCGGAATCTAGGAGATCGATGTCAGGGTTTGTGTTTTTATTAGGAGGAGGAGCTATCAGTTGGAGGAGCATGAAGCAGGAATGCATCGCGGATTCGATGACAAAGGCTGAATACGTTACGGCGTGCGAAGCAGCCAAGGAGGCGGTGTGGCTCAAGAAGTTCTCACGGATTTAGGATATATACCAGGAGCTCAAGATCCTATTGTCCTTTACTGCGACAATAGTGGAGTGGTAGCACAATCCAAGGAGCCAAGATATCACCAGAAGAGTAAGCATATCGAGCGAAAATACTACATTATCCGGGACTTGTAGAAGCTAGGGGAGGTTGCAATGACTCAGGTGGCATCTGCAAATAACATGGCGGACCCTTTCACAAAGGCGTTACTAACCAAGGCTTTTGAGAAGCACGTGGATGCCATGGGAGTTAAGATTGTTGTTCCCCGCTAGGGCAAGTGGAAGATTATTGTAGCTCGTGTGTCCTGAGTATGGATTTTCTGTATTAACATTAATAAAGATGACTTTGGTTATTGCTTAAATTAGAATACTACTTTGGTATATGTTAATACACATATAATAAAAGACCCTAGGGAACACAGTAAGCCACCGAGGCACATGGTGGATCCATGCTTAGGAGACCCAGTGGACCAGTTGTGTGTAGACCTAGAACTAGTTCACAGCTTAAGTGATACCGATCGCTTCACCGATAACAAGCTGTTGGCAGGTAGAGGATGTGGTGAAGTCTCCACCACGGGAACGAGGGATTCCCATTCACCTGACCAAGCACAATGATCGTGTTGAACAGGAACCAAGACGATGCACAGTTCAGTGATTCAGACACTGGTGCATAAACCGTCTTACTACTATAGATAATCTGTCCTTAACCCTGAGGGACCATGTACACTAGGCCAACCAGTTGTGTGGTGCTTTGATGTGCCAACGTGTGCAGACCTTCCATAGTCCAATACCATAGTACGTTGGGTTACCCGACTGGAGCTTGAGTGATATGTAATCCCTACAGGTTATCCGACGTCCAGTGTTGGATGGGTGCGTTTTGATGAGTCAATCTGTCCACACAGTTAACCCAAGCCTGGTGGTTGTCAGTATGACTGACGATGTTCCGGATGCTAGGCATAGCACCGAAAGGTGTGTGGTGTTATAGATGACAAGGCATCAATTCCTAGTCAGATGATCGATCGGGATCTGACGGTGCTCCCCACCACCTGAGTCGTATCATGGCACCAGTAATAGGAGGGACTAAGGATTATCAGAGTATAGTAGAGAACAGGGTTACGAGGGAGTAACATAAGTTTAGGGTCACTAGAGTTCAACTCGCGTCGCACTCTGGATGGCTACGTGGGTTAATCAGATTAGGGCTGATTAACGGAACTTTCGGTATGTCACCGAAACAGTTAATCAGGGATCCGGTTGGAGCTAGAGATCCCAAACCCTGAAGGTTCTACCCTATCGTTGCATATAGGAATTGTTCCCTGACCTGGTTGGATACGTTGGATGTGAAGTAGCATGCTCGGAGCGCATGCTCAGAGCCTAAGAACCTAATTCACATGTGTTAAGGGCCATAGGGGTATTTTGGTAAATACTGAAATATAGCTCAGAACATATTAAATATGCATCTTAGAATGAGCAGAATAATTCCAGAAGCTCATAGGCACTGACGGAACTTGATTCCGAGTAGCGCACCTCACTCAATCTCTCTTTCAGTTTTTCACTTTTCGTAAAGGGCGTTTTCATCCAGGCTTCACGATAGGCTTGTAAAAACCCTAAAAACAGCCCCCTCTCATCCCTATCTAATAGGGGCCGGCCCTAGCTTGCTTGTAGCACTAGGAGGCCGGCCCTATAAGAGGAATAGAGAGGGAGGGGCCGGCCCTATCCTCTCCCCTCTCTAAAATCCAAACTCCCTCTCCCTCTCTGAGGTTTCGGCCAAGGAAGAAAGAGGAAGAAGAAGGAAGAAGAAGGAGGAAGGAAGGAGAAGGAAGAATAGAGAAAGAAAAGGAGAAGATCTCGTGGCTAGCCATCATCTTCACAATGAATTACTCCGTCGGCTCATAGTCCTTGCACTTAGAGATAGGACTTCGAGGATTCCTCAATTCGCAAAGGACAATGTGCCATCCGACAACTTCCCTTGCGATTCATGTGCGGTTCATCATCGTTCCCTTCTCTCCGGATCATAGATCCATAAGGTATGATTATTCTAAACACCTAACTAGATGCATGTATGTCTTCCGTAGATCGTAGTATGCCTCTAGGGTGTCCGCACATATGCTAAGATCATAAATTTGTATGTAGATTGTTTTGTAGAATTAATTGTAATGAAACATACACCGTATGATCTTTGAATCTATCTTTTGCTTCCACTGCGACTCTTATAAGCGGATCCAATTCTAACATAGACCTCTTCTGCTCCCGCTTCCCATGTGGCGACCTCCTATGGCGAGCCTATTACTGGATGTCCCCATTTCCGTGATCCCTCTAGACGGTCAGAGCATGGTCGATCGCTCTCAGGAAGAGGAAGTCCCCCTGAGCGAGCTCACCATGGTCTGGTTCAAAGTTGCAGGTGACAAACCCGTTCTGGAGAGTTTGCACATCACCGCCAACATCCCTTCTCAGCTCCTACTATCCCCCATGCCTCGCTCGAGGAGACCATCCACTGGGACCATTGTCTCAGTGGGCTTGCTGTGGTCCGGGCTCAGACTCCCCCTGAGTCACTTGGTCGGTGAGCTGCTAGAGTTAGAGGGATTATGCCCTGCTCAGTTCATGGGCAACTCTTAGGGGATCCTGTACGGGCTCTCTCGGCTCGAGGATGCCCTCAATGTGAAGATCCCTCTCTTCTACCTTCTTAAGAAGTGGTTCTTTAAAGCGGGCTTCACATACAACGAGGTTGGCTGCAGCGTCTTCTACCTCGCCGGACACCCCGGTGAGGTGCTCCCCTTCTCCTCCATCAAGAACAAAAATAGGTACTGGAAGGAGTACCCGTTCGTGGTCACCGAAGAATGGCAAGGGCGGCATATGAGCATTTCTTATCATCCGGGCAGGCCGCCGCTACCTGTCTTCAAAGAGATCGGCCTGTACCGGATCGATGTGAGGAAGTGTATTGCGGTCTTAAAGGAGCAGTCTCTTGACGCTGTGATCTTAGACTTCTTGGGAGGGAGAACTCCTGATAAGATTATCGCACCCGGGTTCGCGTTCTAGATGAGGGACGCCAAGACAGGAGCCATCGCCACCAAGCAAAAGATGGTTCGAAAGAAAAAGATGGTCGTCTCTCGTTGGACTGGAGCAGGCAAGGGGGCCCAAGGTGCCGGGACCTCAGGGGACAACCTGCGGAAGAAAACGGGCAAGAAGTGGGCCTCTCCTATCTGATTAATTTGCCTATGTCGACACCAAGGAGATGCTCGACGAGGCCGAGAACACTCCGCCCCCACCTCCTTTGGTCAGCATTTTCGCCCCAGGTTAGCTTCACGTTCCTCCTGTTCTTCCTCTTACTACCCCGCCATCGCTACCATCGCGGGCTCCGCTCCAGAGGCTCCCGCACCACGACGATAGGTTATCATGGTTGAGCCCAATGATCCTCGTGTCGAACTCCTGCTCTCCATGGCAGAAGTGAGGTCTCCAATGGCACAGGTCTTGATACGGGACTTCCCCGGCGACCTCTCAATGCCCCTTTTTGTTGCAGTGATGACTCCAGAAATAGAGAAGGAGAAGAAAAGGAGGAAGACCGCCCGGACCATCCCTCGCACCGCAGGGGGGCAAGACGACTCCGTCCGCCTCGCTGAGGAGGCTTTCGCTCGGGTGCTTATCAAGAAGAAGAAGGCCGCCATACGAGAAGTGAGCTTAGGATTCGATGCTGATTTTAGGCCGAAGGAGGAGGAGCCCGCTTAAGTGCTCAACCGATCTCCATCGCCGCCCCAGCCTCCGATCATTCCATCCCGCCCTTTGAGGGGTCTTTTCTCCTGGGCGCCCAGGTAACCTTGCCCCCAAAGTCCCCGTCCCTCACCAACGCGGGTACCCCCGAGGTCGCCAATCCTCTGGGGGACCCGGGGGACTTAGTCTACAACGATCCCTCTCTGGGGCCCATCGGATCCGAGTCTTCGAGCTCAGGCTCTGAGGCCTCGGGCTCGGACTCGGGATCCGATGGTGGACAATCCAGCAGACACTGCCCGGATGGCGAGGAAGGTCGCACCTCGCAGTTTCCTCCCCTGGATCCGATAACAGTAGAGCCTGCGGCCTCCATCCCTCCCACGGCGGGCTCTGACGGACAAAAGGATTCTGGGACCTCACCCTCTTTAGGCGAGGTGGCCAGGGCTCCTTATTACCTCCGCGAGATCTTTGGGCATAACATTTTTGTTAAATCTCCATTCGTGGCAATTTTTGATAAGCTCGCCGAGATAATGCATTGGTCTTTCTTGTTTTACCCTTGCTCTATTTTCTGACTGCTTACTTTGCTTTCGCACATGGAGAAGAGGAATCGAGCCCTCCCCAAGAATGTCGCTGCTGCTGGGGGAAGTCTCGTCACCCTATTCAACGACTCCCTCCTGGGCTCCAACTTCGGATAGACAAGCATATCCACTGACTCAGGCAAGCGGATCGGTCCGATGAGCTGAGGGCGGAGGTAGACCAACTACGTCAACTGGTCGCCACCCTAACGTCCGAGCTGGCATCTACCGAGGAAGCCCGCTCCCAATCAACCACCAAGCTTCAAGAGTCCCGGAAGGTGAAGGAGGCGGCGCAAACAGAAGCCACCCAACTCCGGAGCGAGGCGATTACCATGAAGGTCGTGGTCGCTGCAATAAAGGAGATGCATTCCTGCAATCTGCAAGCCCAACAAAGCCACCTCCAGGCTCAACTGGACGAGCTCCTCCAAAAGGGTGCGATTGACACGGTGGAAAGATACAAGACAGAGAGGTCGAAGAAGAGGCATCGCGGGAACAATAGTGGGGCGGACACAAGCAGACCCTAAGCTCGACACCCTACTTTTGTAAATAACTTTTGATATAATGAATTTTTAGTTGCATCTACTTTTGCTGGGTCTTAGCTGTTTTATCAGAGTTTGCTTGTGTGATCATTCAGTGATCTCAAGGATCCTACCCCGGGCGAGGCAACTAAATTATGTAAGAAACTTAAAAAAACAACGGTATGCAAGCGGGAAGCACGATATGCTCGGGAAAAGTCGGTTCGATCCTTGAGCTCGAAAAATTAACGAAACATAAATCTAATAATTCAAAAACTTCCAGAACTCAAGGATTAAATATTTTATTTTGAAAAATAAATCAAGTGCTAGCTGCCCCCTGCCCAGTTAAGTTCCCTCTGCAACCCTGATTACTAGACATGCCCTCAGCTCGGACATTGGCGGCACTCGCTCCTCGCGGTGGCCTCGCCTACTCCGAACTTTGAAGGGTTACTAAGATATTTTCAGGTCGCCTGAGTAGGTTGTTACCCATCCAGGTCCCCCTAAATCACCCTGGGGTGCTTCTTATCATGGCATGTGAATGCGAAGGACTCCGGTTATGTTTAAAGTCCCCTAGACAGAGGACTACCCTGTCGATCTCAAAGTCGTTCAGAACGGCCACTGAGAAACCCGATCTTATTTTAAGTTCGCATTACAACGGACTGTTCTTGGGGGGTTGCATGCGAGCTGATCGCGGGCGAGCCAATCCTTTATAGAAGCTGCGTGCGAGCTAACTGTATGCAAGCTGATTCTTTAGATCACTACCGAACATAATTTCAAAAAAACCATTCAATCAACTTAAAACACCCTTTATTCCACAAAAATAATTTACAAGAGGGAGCCTTCGTGCGAAGGATAATATCTCCAAAGATGGACGATATTCTAAGGTCGCTCTAGGAGATCACCATCTATGATCATCAACCTATAGGCACCTGATCCTTTCGCTTCATGTACTATATAGGGGCCTTCCCAATTCACAGCGAGCTTCCCGACGTTGGGTTCTTACGTGTTGGTGAGCACATTTCGCATTACGAGATCGCTCGATGACGGACTCTCTTGTTATAGGAATGTTTCATCTCTTGCCTATAACAAGTAAGTTGTTGGCTAGCGAGCTCCCTTCGTTCTTCGAGATGGTCAAGGAGTCAACGAGTAGGTCATTGTTGTCGACCTCACCCACAACGAGCATCCTTACCGAGGGTACTTCCGCTTCTATGGGTAAAACGGCTTCGCAACCGTAGGTGAGACTGAAAGGCGACTCATTTATCGAGCGATACGGAGTGGTTCGATAAGCCCACAATACTCCATCGAGCTCTTTCCCCCAAAGCCCTTTTTTTTTCCTTCCAACCTTTTCTTGAGGTTGTCTAGGATTACCCGATTAGTCGCTTCGGCTTTCCCATTGCTCTGGGGGTGCCTAGGAGAGGAAAATCTCAGATTGACCCCAAGTTTGGCAAAGAAGCTTTTGATCAAGAGGTTTTTGAACTGGCGCCCATTATTCGTGATGAATACACAAGGCAGGCCGAATCTATAAAAAATATTCTTCCATAAGAAGTCCTTCACCTGTTTCTCTCCTATCTTGGTCAGTGGGATCTCTTTCACCGCCTCAGGGGGCTTTACGCACCCGAGGTTGGGACCGCCAAAGGATTTTCTAAAAAAGCGATCCCAACAAATGAGTTACCTCCCGACACTCTTCTCTATTCGCTGAGTTTATTTCCTGTCGCCGAGAAGCTTGCCTCCTCGAAGGTAGCAAATGATTGACGATATCCAACCGACGGGGAGTACCTCGGAAGAGGTTTGATTCACGACGTTCTCACCCAGTAGGATCCAAGGGTGATCTTGCACTTCGATCACTATCTGCCGGACTTCGAGACCTCTAAGAAGGGAGGCAGTGTTAGCGAGTGCGTCAGTGTGCTTGTTGTCGGATCGAGAAATTTGTACAAATGAAATTTTTTTGAATTTTGCAGCCACGCCTTTCACGAGATCCACATGGCTCGCCATTCGTGCATCCCAGGAGTTATAGTCACCATTGATTTGGCAAATGATTAGCTAAGAGTCACTAAAGACTTCAAGCTTTCTCACGCCAATGTCACTAGCGAGCTCTAGGCCGGCCAAGAGCGCTTCATACTCCGCCTCATTATTCGTGGCTACAAAATCTAGCCGAACAGATTTTTTGAGGATTACCTCTTTAGCGATTAGCATGACTCCGATTCCCGCTTCGGAGACGTTGGACGAGCCATCAACGAAGAGCTTCCAATCTCCTGCAGTTGCTAATTCGATCTGGAAGCGATCACAAGGCTCCTCAAGGAACCTCGCCTTCCCCGGGTGTGCTTCTATCAGCTCATCTTCTTTGTAGCGGGACTGGCTCTTCAGGAAGGAAGTCTGCCAAGAAATCTGCAAGGGCTTGCCATTTGATCACCGTTCTCGGGACGTCTTTAAATGTTGGATGTGAATCCATGGTAGAGGCCCGCAGCGGAAGCAAAGAATAGGTCCGAGGACCGAGAGTGGTGTGCGTTACATATCAAAAATTTCATCGAAACGATCTAC
Organism: Chamaelirium japonicum; assembly: GCA_947650365.1. Taxonomy (NCBI): domain Eukaryota; kingdom Viridiplantae; phylum Streptophyta; class Magnoliopsida; order Liliales; family Melanthiaceae; genus Chamaelirium; species Chamaelirium japonicum. The sequence continues at coordinate 16,972,318 of OX393559.1, read as the reverse complement.
ATATGCGTGTATGAAACTAGCATGGCAACTACTCGAACCCCTAATGACGATCTAACGCGAAAGAACAAACTAGCATGAATGCATGTTCTAATTATGTTAGATCTACTTGTTAGAGGTCATACCTGTGTGCGGAATCTTTCACCGCGACAAATTTCTTCTTTGTCGATGGAGACGGGCTACGGATCTGCTCGACATAGCTTCGGTGCGACGGCCATAACTTTCCGCTCCAAACTCAGATTGGGCTGAAATTTGGACTGCAGGTAGCCAACTTCGATACGCAACTTTTCCAACAAGTTTCACGTCGTTTGGACTTCTATAGCTCCCGGAATCGCAGAAACAACGTTGATTTTCTGTGCAGATTCTGGACAGCAAAAGGTTGCGGGAGACGCCTTCTAGTTCACCCGATCTCACACGATGCACGGCACCTCGTCGATGGATCTCTGAGTGCCTCCATACGACGAGTCTTCTCCTTCTACGAAACACCACGTGAGGAAGACGAGTCGCCATCCAATGGCGCAAGCGAGGGAGAGAGAGACGAGAGAGGAGATGCGAAAAGAGGAGACGGGGCGGCTAGGGTTTCCCCATGCCATGGCCGGCCCTATGGCTTGCGTGGCTCTATTAATTTCGTGCACCCTCTCTCTCCTTCTCATATATAGGGTCGGCCTATTCATATGGATAAGGACAGTATGGATAAGGATGATTGATTCAAACCTTATCCCTATATATCTCTTCTTTATCTCTATCCTTTCCTTGTTTTCGAAAACGGTCAAAACCAGCCCGTTTTCTGTGCCTCATAACCGGCCCCTTCATCGGAGGCAACAACCTCCCGAAACTAATGGGGCCGGCCTTGACCAGTCTCTCAACACTTAGGGCCGGCCCCCTTAGTGCATAGTGGCGCATGGTATGACCAAAACGCTCTTATGCCACTAGTTGACCGTTCCTCGTGTACGAGACTTTGCAAGGCACACATAAGTGAAGTGCACCAGTGATTTCACTATTCTCTGAGGTTCCCGTAGGGTGCCCCTAGTGAAGTCAACTAGTCAACTCGCAACATGTCCCGGTGCATCGCACCCATATGGCAAAGTCCACTTATGGCAAGGAATTGCTACATGCGTCTCTGCACTAACCTAGGATTTCCCCTTAGTGCACACACGTAGCTACGCATCTACCGTGCACTAGTGCGAAGCACTCACGGAGCGTATGCTTGGACTTCTCGCTTCCTCTAACTACGTTCTGTGTTTCGAGGAGATGGTATAAGAACCGTACATAATGTCGATAAAGTGGAACCTTCAGGGACCAGGGTTCATGGCTTCCAACTCAGACTCGATCGACACACTACCCGAGTGTACCATCGATCCTCTGAGTCCGAGTTAACCTGCGTAGCCACCCAGAGTGCGACGCAGGCTGCACTCCAATCACCCCGGACTTACTATGTTCTCCCACATACCCCTGCTCTCCGCTTAGTATGGTAAACTCGTTGTCCCTCCACTGGTGCCATGACTCAACTCGAGCGGTGGAGAATACCGTCAGACTCGAGTGCTCATATGACTCGGTTCCTTCCAGGTTGACCACATACATCGTATCTCCGATTACTCTTTCGAGCAACCGGATCCGTCACCAGTCCAACTGATGACCACCTGGCCAGGGTTTAATACGACGTAGGTCAAACCAAGGAACGCACCTCCCGTTAGGGGTGTGGATAGCCTGCAGGAGTGACATGCTGATGCAATGCCAGCCGGGTAACCCAGTACACCGTGGTTTTGGATCACTGCATCCGGATCCTCACACATTGGTGCGCCAAAGCACCACACAACTGGTTAGTCCACCAGACATGGTTCCTCAGGGTTTAGGACCGTTTTACCCTAAGCAGAAACACGGTTTAGTGCACCGATGTCTGCTCATCGATCTGTGCATCGTGTTGGTTCCGTTCGGCCACAGACACTGTGCCTGGTAATGACCGTGGTGGAGACACCTACGCTCTGTCATCCCAACAGTTTATCCTGATAGGGCGACCAACCCTTATCAGAGCTGCGAACGTATTTAGGTTACATGAGACCAGTCCCTTGAGTCTCCCACTCAAGTGGATTACCATGTAGCCATGGCTCTCTGTTCTGTAATCAGAACACGTACTAAGGTACGTACCAATATGCAATCCTATACTATCAACCATACAAAGCTAAACACTAGGTTTTTACGAGCTATAGACCTCACCAATTCTAACAATCTCCCACTAGGTCTAACGAGGAATAACAGTGTTGAGCTCTGTAGCTTCTACATGCTGCCCAAAAGCCTTTGCAGGAATTCCCTAATGGAATTGGCAACATTGTCTGTATATTCCACCTCAGTACCGCTACTTGCATTTCCTCCTATAACTGTCAGATCAAGTGAAGTTTGTACTTGATGGGTTTCTCCCTCACGGTGGTGCCTAGTCTCCTTGGACCTTGCTTATCGCTCTTCTGTTGCAACAACAGATAACTGAGCTTCTGGTACGCATCACAAGTTCTCTAAGAACTTCCTAAGCCTTACCACCTGATATATTACCTAGCACGCAACAACGTGCTAAGCCTCTGTGGTAGAGTCTGTGATGCACTTGCTTCACACTCTACCAACTACCGCTTCTAATCCCAAAATAAAAATAATCCCTGAAATCGATTCTCTGAAACACACATCTGACACCAAAGTCAGATCCTGTGTGTCCAATCGATATCAGGACCTGTGAAGTGCAAGCTAACTCACAATCCTTACTTAACGAGGATTTCTGAGTATACCCTTCACATCGGTCCAAAGATCTGGACCCGGGTTCGACTGAAACCGACCCATCTTCCTGCTGCGCAATAGATATCTAGCCTCTTAAAACGAATCTGGCTAGAATCTTATCTTCATGCGTAGCCTGTGACAGCAAGAGAATCTTGCTCTGGTTGTCTCGAGTTACCTTGATTCCCAGAGCCTAACTCGCCTCATTAGGGTCTTTCACATCGAATTGTGATGACTACAAACCTTTATCGTAAACAATATTCTTATATCATTTTCAATCAGTAAAATATCGTTAACGTAAAGTACTAAATACACCCTTGTAGCTATTTCACCTTTCTTGTACCAACTTGGTTTATCCTCATTCTGATCAAATCCGTGTGAGCGGATTCCCTTGATCAAAATAGACATTCCAACCTGGATGCTTGCATCAGTCCATAAATGGACCATTGCAACTTGCATTCCATATCTTCCTAACCTACTGACACAAAGCCTGAGGCTACATCATCCATATGTCCCTTTTTCAAATTCCCGTTAGGGAATAACTGTCTTGACATCCATCAACCAGATCTCCCAACTATAATGGGCTGTGATGGATTAAGAGGATCCGTTATAGACTTAGGCATAGCTACCAGTGAGATGGTTTTGATATAGTCAATCCCTTCTCCTTTGGTAACTAATCTAGCTACTTAAGTCTTAACCGGGTGCTCTTCTTATACACCTCCTACACCCTGAAGGGTGATAGTGCTATAAGTGTCAAGACTATTCCAAGGGACATTGATGCAAATTTGCCTCTATGGTCTTTTGTCAGTCAGAGCTGTCGGAAGCTCCCACTACTTCTTCGTAGCTCTAGGGATCATCCTCCTGAAACTCTGGATTAACTATCAAAGTTTCTCCATAGTATCTTTCAGGAGCTCTGATAGTCCCACAACGACGAGGTGGTGGTGGTACAAAGGAAGCTCCCACTACTTCTTCGTAGCTCTAGGGATCATCCTCCTGAAACTCTGGATTAACTATCAAAGTTTCTCCATAGCATCTTTCAGGAGCTCTGATGGTCCCACAACGACGAAGTGGTGGTGGTACAAAAGTGAATTATTTCTACAGTACCTGGTATACTAGTTTCTTGTATCATCTACTCCCACTACGTTTTCAGATGCGCACTCTCTACCAGTACCCAGTAGTTCACCCAGAACTACCTTACCGGTTAACTTATGGTCTATAATATAATCCTGGTCTAGGTAGATGGTATTCGTAGAAACGATTACCTTCCAAACCTCAAGATCATAGAACAGTCCACCTTATGCCTCCTAAGGGTAACCTACAAACAGATATACCTAGAACTACATCTCCATCTCATCACTCTTGTCCTTTTGCACAAGTGCAGGACAACCCTATATCTCGAGACTCTATAGTGTCAGCTTTCGCTTAGACCATAGCTCTCTATAGGTCTGAGGCACTGATCTAGATGAGAGAGAGTTTCAGATATAAGCTACTGTTTTAAGGTACAACCCCACCAAAGGGTGGGTTGTACATTTGGCAATATTCATCAGACTATGGACCATATCAAACAGGGTCCGATTCCTTCTCTCGGAGACTTTATTCTGATGTGTCATCCTTGGAGCATTTAATTGGGAGCTAATCCCATGCTCCATCAGGATCCTATGGAACCCATCCGATAGGTTCTTGTTTCCTCGATAAGTCGAAGAGACTCCTATCGTCTGGACGCTCTTGGAACCATAGACGTCAAAATTAACTAACTCCCATACCTTCATGGCCCTTTTAGTTATTCTGTCTTCCAGATTACACTCATAGGTTAGAAGGATCTCCGATGATTCTGTGAACAGAAACTCAGCCTTCTTTTACCTCTGAATTTATCTGAGGAAGAATATCTAAACCAGAGGGGTCACAAATGGGATAGCTTCTCCAAAGGATTTAGATGAATTTCAATTAGACGCTGCAGCTGTCATGAAATCTATTTCCGAATTCAGATTAAATACAAAGAGATTTTTCTGATCTATTCCTCTAACTATGAAGCTATCAATTTAGTCTAGGATACATACCTACGGTGCTATCTAAAACTAAAAAACTTCATTTACTAAGGAAGAAACAGAACTACATCTCTAAAAAACAAAATCTGTATTTCGGAAAAACTAAGACAATCATATCTAACAGCTTCCACAGCGGCTTATGACATCAGTACCTATGTTAGGATTACTTCACTATAAAGTAGCCTTCTACTTTCCTTGAATCTCTGTAGACCCGAAGTCTACATTCTAAGAAGCATAAGAACTGCTACTAGATAGCGACTCAAATCCTAACATTCTGAGGCCATACTCAATCTTCAAATACCCCCTATACTCGGCAAAGCGGAAACACTTCCGTCCTTAGCGTTACCAGACTTAGGAGTCCACACTAGTTTCTGCACTAGAATAGTTTTCGATCTCTTATAAGTTACTCCCTTAGGTTCTTCTAAAGAAGACCTAGGTTAAGCGCTAAAGGCTTTGCCTTTAATCTTGATCCCATCCTTTGTCTCTTAGAAATCTCCTTAGAAGTTCTGCGTTTGTCATCTCTAGCTTGTTAAAGCTAAAGTCTCTGACAACGCCTTCGAGGTTCCAGACAAGGATGCAAGACAGACGTCTTCCACCACCTCGTCATCTGGTACTATATCTTTGGAATCTAGTTCGATCTGGAACTCAAGTATGTATTCCCGAACAAACATACCCTCAGACATCTCGGTACCGACAAGTATCTTGGTGGATAAGCGATGAGTCTACCGACTTTGCCTAGCAGACATCTTATGCAAGTAAAACTTTATTAGAGAAGACCCGGCATATCTCTTACTCGCTTCTAAAAAGTTGTCCGCAAGTCTGCTATAACATAGCACTTGCACATCTCCTTAGACTCTTGCTAGTCGTCATATGCCCTAGTTAGTGCCCTAGTGATATCTGGACCCGTTAGGTCTAGTACAGGGATATTTAGATTGGATGCCAATGTACGTTTACTACCCTAAGCATAAGCTAAAGATAGCACTTCCGCTCTACGTAGTTAGAGACCCGATAACTGGTTCTCTTATGGGATAGCGGATAGGGGAACTATATGGTTGAATGAAAATGAATGCAAAATAACTTATTTTATGGATTTTGAAAATAAGCTAATTATATCCAAATGTCAGCGCTACCCTCACAGCGAAGACACCTCTATGGATTAATTAACCATGTATGTAAGATCTCGGAATCGACTACACCTGCCCTAGGGGGCATCATGCAGCGTCAATCCGCTTACACGGGCCTTTCCTTGACCCAGTCCAAATCTGCCAACTAAGGGCTTTGATGGACCATGGTTATCTTTTGGCCAGTACCACGTGATCACCATTGTCTTCGCAACGAATACCTCATGTGTACTTCGGATGCTTAACCACGAGCCTAGGCAATTACGGAACGGAAGTTCTAACGGCCCCCACGAGGGTGAGTAAAAGCCTGAACCCTTGGCACCGTAATCGCCATATCCCGAGGGAGATCACTAAGTAGCTTGGCATGGAAAAACACAGCTCTCACCCGAGGGGGTTGTTGAGTTATGCCCTCCCACCCGAGCACGAAATGATTGGCCGTGGAGGCCAGAGGATCTCTAAAAGTCCTCTCTTGCATCCCTTATTAAATTTAAGGGTTATTTAATGCAAGTATGAGTGTATACTAAGGTCACGACAACCTATACACTAGACCCTGGTCATACCATGCTCCCACTAGCGTTTCAAGCCTTTCGCGAAGCATTAATCGATCTCGGAATATCATAGTCCCTGCCTCAAGTGGATTTCTCCACTCAAGGGTCACATTACATATCCCAAGAACATCGATGCTTTGCAAACTTGGCTATTACGCTAATGCCCTGGAGGCTAGCCTAAGGTCAGACTGACAGGAAAGGTCTTCCACTACCATGGCGCCTCGCTTATAAATTTGACGAATGATGTCATAGTAGAATTCCAACTCATTCTAGGTTTCGATGCTTGCCAAATAGGCACACCCGACTAATCGGGTGTTGACCTAATGGGGGCATAACCAAATATGAGGAATTCATGCTATCATCAAGGGTCAATTAAATAATAGGCGTCACTAGTGGAATCCTATCCTAATAAGGTCGCTAGGACCCGAGGGGAAAGGGCATCCCTCTAACACAGATAATCAAATTATCGCATCGGGGTTCTCTACAGAAATATAAAGAACTACTGAAAGAAATAAGCACACAACTGAATCAAGTTCAGGGTCTGACCCCTGAACCTGACTGGCACAGCGCAAGCTCTCTGTCTCCTTCGCAAGGCTCTCGATCCGGTGCAAGCCTCTGTATACGATCTCCTGACGCTTTCTGCCCTTTGTCGTCAACGTGTACGCTTCGCCGGATCGTCATCGTCCTCCAAGGTTCCGCTCATCTTCCCGGTAGTGGATCTCCACGGCAAGTCCTCCTCTTCAATCTGTAACCGAAAAAGATCTAGTACGCTTCGAGCAAGTGCTCGTTCGTACACAATTTCCTAGAAAGAAAAGGAAAACAAACCTAGCAAAAGCCTGGGAATCAAGGGTGGTAAATCTTCACCTCTTGCCCGACTATGGCTCTAAAATCTATCCACACACAGAAGAAAAAACATCCAGACAAAATCGCTAACACGGGGTCCGACCCCCGGTAGCAAGCAATCACATATCCAGAATAATTTTAGAAGCGGCGCCCTGCAAGAACGATTCATAGAACATACAAAATCTACTATGCATGATCTATCGTAGAACCCCGATGGCGGCACATACTATTCATGCGCGCACATGACGGTTTCATGAAAAAAAAACATGAAACACACACCACTAGCGTGCTCTGATACCAATTGTTGGATGTGAATCCATGGTAGAGGCCCGCAGCGGAAGCAAAGAATAGGTCCGAGGACCGAGAGTGGTGTGCGTTACATATCAAAAATTTCATCGAAACGATCTACATATGCGTGTATGAAACTAGCATGGCAACTACTCGAACCCCTAATGACGATCTAACGCGAAAGAACAAACTAGCATGAATGCATGTTCTAATTATGTTAGATCTACTTGTTAGAGGTCATACCTGCGTGCGAAATCTTTCACCGCGACAAATTTCTTCTTTGTCGATGGAGACGGGCTACGGATCTGCTCGACATAGCTTCGGTGCGACGGCCATAACTTTCCGCTCCAAACTCTGATTGGGCTGAAATTTGGACTGCAGGTAGCCAACGTCGAGACGCAACTTTTCCAACAAGTTTCACGTCGTTTGGACTTTTGTAGCTCCCGGAATCGCAGAAACAACGTTGATTTTCTGTACAGATTCTGGACAGCAAAAGGTTGCGGGAGACGCCTTCTAGTTCACCCGATCTCACACGATGCACGGCACCTCGTCGATGGATCTCTGAGTGCCTCCATACGACGAGCCTTCTCCTTCTACGAAACACCACGTGAGGAAGACGAGTCGCCATCCAATGGCGCAAGCGAGGGAGAGAGAGACGAGAGAGGAGATGCGAAAAGAGGAGACGGGACGGCTAGGGTTTCCCCATGCCATGGCCGGCCCTAGGGCTTGCATGGCTCTATTAATTTCGTGCACCCTCTCTCTCCTTCTCATATATAGGGTCGGCCTATTCATATGGATAAGGACAGTATGGATAAGGATGATTGATTCAAACCTTATCCCTATATATCTCTTCTTTATCTCTATCCTTTCCTTGTTTTCGAAAACGGTCAAAACCAGCCCGTTTTCTGTGCCTCATAACCGGCCCCTTCATCGGAGGCAACAACCTCCCGAAACTAATGGGGCCGGCCTTGACTAGTCTCTCAACACTTAGGGCCGGCCCCCTTAGTGCATAGTGGCGCATGGTATGACCAAAATGCCCTTATGCCACTAGTTGACCGTTCCTCGTGTACGAGACTTTGCAAGGCACACATAAGTGAAGTGCACCAGTGATTTCACTATTCTCTGAGGTTCCCGTAGGGTGCCCCTAGTGAAGTCAACTAGTCAACTCGCAACATGTCCCGGTGCATCGCACCCATGTGGCAAAGTCCACTTATGGCAAGGAATTGCTACATGCGTCTCTGCACTAACCTAGGATTTCCCCTTAGTGCACACACGTAGCTACGCATCTACCGTGCACTAGTGCGAAGCACTCACGGAGCGTATGCTTGGACTTCTCGCTTCCTCTAACTACGTTCTGTGTTTCGAGGAGATGGTATAAGAACCGTACATAATGTCGATAAAGTGGAACCTTCAGGGACCAGGGTTCATGGCTTCCAACTCAGACTCGATCGACACACTACCCGAGTGTACCATCGATCCTCTGAGTCCGAGTTAACCTGCGTAGCCACCCAGAGTGCGACGCAGGCTGCACTCCAATCCCCCCGGACTTACTATGTTCTCCCACATACCCCTGCTCTCCGCTTAGTATGGTAAACTCGCTGTCCCTCCACTGGTGCCATGACTCAACTCGAGCGGTGGAGAATACCGTCAGACTCGAGTGCTCATATGACTCGGTTCCTTCCAGGTTGACCACATACATCGTATCTCCGATTACTCTTTCGAGCAACCGGATCCGTCACCAGTCCAACTGATGACCACCTGGCTAGGGTTTAATACGACGTAGGTCAAACCAAGGAACGCACCTCCCGTTAGGGGTGTGGATAGCCTGCAGGAGTGACATGCTGATGCAACGCCAGCCGGGTAACCCAGTACACCGTGGTTTTGGATCACTGCATCCGGATCCTCACACATTGGTGCGCCAAAGCACCACACAACTGGTTAGTCCACCAGACATGGTTCCTCAGGGTTTAGGACCGTTTTACCCTAAGCAGAAACACGGTTTAGTGCACCGATGTCTGCTCATCGATCTGTGCATCGTGTTGGTTCCGTTCGGCCACAGACACTGTGCCTGGTAATGACCGTGGTGGAGACACCTACGCTCTGTCATCCCAACAGTTTATCCTGATAGGGCGACCAACCCTTATCAGAGCTGCGAACGTATTTAGGTTACATGAGACCAGTCCCTTGAGTCTCCCACTCAAGTGGATTACCATGTAGCCATGGCTCTCTGTTCTGTAATCAGAACACGTACTAAGGTACGTACCAATATGCAATCCTATACTATCAACCATACAAAGCTAAACACTAGGTTTTTACGAGCTATAGACCTCACCAATTCTAACATTAAATCCGTAAGCAGCGAGCTTGGAAGACCAACGATAAAGCCTCCCAGTCACCGAAGGCTTTGAGAGCGTGCTCTTCAAGTGGTGCTCGGTGATGACTTTGATGGGATACATTGAAAAATAAGAATGGAGCTTCCTCGCAGTCAGAACCAAAGCCAGGGCAACCTTCTCGATGGGTCGATACCGTAGTTCGAAAGAGAGCATGGTATGGCTTATGAAGTATACGAGCTTCTCTAGCTTTGCTTTCTCCAAAATGAGGACGCCGCTTACCACGTGCTTTGTTACTGATAAATATACACTGAGCTCGTCTCCCACTATAGGAGCTGCCAGTATAGGAGGACAAGCTAGGTAATCCTTGATTCTTTGGAAAGCAAGCTTGCACTTCTCATCCCAACGGATGGCAGCTCCTTTTTGAAGCATCTCGAACAAAGGCTGATAATTATTGAAAGATTTTGATATATAGAGACCTAGCGCCGCAATTCGTCTGCTCAACATCTAAAGTTTTTTTCGCATCTTTGGCGAGGGCATCTCAACGAGAGCTCTGATTTATTCGGGGTCGGCCTCGATCCCACGATGCGTAACCAGATACCCTAGGAACTTATCAGAGGTCACTCCAAATGCATACTTCGTTGGATTAAGCTTCATCTTGAATTTCCTCAAAACGTCGAATGCTTCTTTGAGGTCGGCAATGTGCCTTTCTTATTCCCGACTCTTCACCAAGAGGTCGTCTATACAGACCTCAACATTCTTGCCGACCTGATCTTTGAACATGTGGGTGACTAACCTTTGGTAGGTCACTCATGCATTCTTGAGCCCAAAAGGCATCACCTGGTAACATAATAACTTCTGGTATCCCGCTCCGGAATAGAAAGCGGTCTTCTCTTGATCATTGGGATAAAGAGGTATCTAGTTATATACATAGTACCCATCCATAAACTAGAGAGCCCAGAACCCAACAATAGCATCTACCAGAGCTCCAATTTCGGGGGAGTGGGAATCCATCTTTCGGGCAAGCTTTGTTGAGGTCGGAGAAGTCTATGCATACCCGAACGCCTCTGATCTTCTTTGGCACCACCACGATGTTGGATATCCACTCAAGAAACCGAGCTTCGCGAATGAAGCCAGCTCACTTTAGCTTTTCAATCTCTGCTGCAACTGTGGTGGCCTTTGCAGCCGAAATATGCCGAGCTTTTTGCTTGACTAGAGGAAAAATCGCGCAAGGTGTGAACACAGTGGCAAGCAATATCGGGGTTGATCCCGGGCATGTTGTCGAAGCTCTATGCGAACACGTTCTGGTAATTTTTGAGGAAAACAGTTAAGTGGAAGACTTCGGTTTTTATTAATGATGTCCCAAGGCGGGTAACCCTCAGAATCTCATCATCTCCGATATTAATATCTTGGAGGGGCTCAGCAACAGGGGACTTCCTCTTTACAGTATCCGCAGGGTGATCACCTACACCATGCTCTTGACAAACACCGCTCCCACCCGTGTCAGCTAACTGCGGGGGTAAAGTGGGTGTCTCACAAGGTCAGAGACTCTCTGCCTTTGGATTATTGGGAAGCTCGAGAGAAAAAATAGCTAACTGCTAAGTGGGTGTCGGTCACTTGGCCTTCGAAGTGCCAATGGCAGTGAAGTGGTAGACGTCCTGCTCGTACTTGGTGGCAGCGACCTGATAACCTCGTATGACCTTGGCTCCCATTGGAATGGGAAATTTAAGGGCTTGATGATTGGGCGAAGACACCACATTCATCTGCCTACGCCAAGGTCGCCCAAGGATGGTATTGAAGGCGGACTACCCGTCCACCACAGCAAATCGGGTTTGCAGAGCTTCGGGACCCGCCATCACGGTCAGGGTAATCTCCCCAATGACTTTAGCCACTTCGCCTATGAAGCCGCTAAGAGAGCCCGTTGCTGGAGACAAATCGACGTGTCGCAGACCCATCCATTGAAAAACTGACAAGAAAAGGATATCCACGGCACTTTCGGAATCGACCAAAACGCTTCGCACCTCTATATTGGCCATCATGAGGCGTATAACCAGAGGGTCATTGTGCGGAGTAGCGATCCCCCGGTCATATCATCCTCTAAGAACTACACGAAGTGGTGGGCTCTCAGTTGAGGAGTTTGAAGCAAAGTAGGTAGTAGCGAGATAGAGTGCACCTTTTGCATTCGCTCCACATATTTTACTTGCGGCCGTACCTCGTTGGTCGACTTTGGCTCGCCCAGGTGACCAACAATGGTATGGCAGATTGTCGGCCCACCCTCGATAGGTAGTGGTAGTGCGAGCTCCGTTAGTCCTGACCAATCTTCTCTTGGGATGCGTGTAGGGACGGCCTCGAATCATTGCGGTTGCTAGATGAACTGGTCCAAATGACCTAGACCGACGAGGTCCTCCAAATGGTTCCTCAGAGCCCGACACCGGTTGGTGTGGTGCCCGACGCCTCTGTGGAACAAACATTGCCTGGTATTATCGGTGGAGCCGGGCTCACCCTATTGAAGGGGAGGAGGGTATTGGACAAAGGGCTCATTCCGAACCTGATGCAGGATTTGTCCGAGAGAGAGGGTCATTATAGTGAAATCTCACTCTCCTGGACCGAGAGATAAGTACCAGTTTATCGGTCTTTCGATGGCCGCGATTGGTGCCTCCGAGGGTGTCATAACTGGAACTGCTAGAGGTGCGACAACTGACACCACAGGGGGCACCTTACGTCGCTCCACTGCTTTAATGACGAGAGGCCACAAAGTGAGAGGTGATCGTTGCTCGACCATCTTTCTCTTTCGATCGAGCACCACATCGTCGAGCTTGATGTGTTGCTGGACAAGGGCAAAAAGCTCGACCATTGTGCGGGGGTCAGAGATACAAGGGCGTCGTGCAGCTTACTTCCTTCGGGGAACGTGCTCCTGAAGGCACTCACGGCTATCCGATCCTATTCGGCTGAGTTTTCTAGGGCGTCGTAGGCACTACGAAACCGTGTTGAAAAGCATTGAAGGATCTCCCGAGCTCCCATGGTTAGGACGAATAACGATTCAATCCTCTTAGGTGGTTGTTGGTTACAGCGGTACTATTCCAAGAACAGCCCAAATAGAGTGGTAAAGTTAGGAATGGAATGGGAGGGTAACTTATTGAACCAGTTCAAGGCTGAACCGGTCAAGCTACTCGGGAAAGTACGACACAGAACGTGGTCCTGGTCCCAAAAAAACAACTTTCGATAGGCCAAGAGGTGGTCCACAGGGTCTTGTGACCCATCGAATAGCATGAACTTTGGCGGGGTTCAGTGACGAGTGAAACCCCTCTGGTGAACTTCATTTGTAAAGGGCAAGCTACCTTCACGAGCGGAAAGATCTTATAAAATATCGACAGGCATGCTAGGTAGCTGCCAGCGCTCGGGGCGATTTCTCCAAAGTAGCTGTGCTAGTCCTAAGTGATCATGAACGCTTCCTCTAGGTCAGTATGGACCCTTGCTGCGAGGTGCTTGGGGGTGACGTCTTGTCGATCGCTCCGTCGCTTTGCAGGTAGCCGCCTCGGCGCAGGGAAAGGTAGGTGCGAGGCTGTCATCTCATGAATCTCTGCACGGGGTAACACCACCTCCGTGGGTTCTCGCTCACGCCGATGGTGCGGGTTATGGTCTCGCCTTTTAGACCTCACCTCTGACTCATCGACTCTATACTTCGGCTTCGTCAACAAGGGGGGCCGAAGGCGGAGTCGGCTCATTGCTGGAATGCTGGGTGGCAAGCCACTAACATCGCTCAAGAGCCGACTCTCTGGTCTTGCTCGTGACTACTCCTTTCACATGGGGCTCTTGTTGGGATGCCCGCCATGTAGGCGCTAATGTAGGTTCGAGTGCTTGACCTACAAGGTAAGGAAAATGTGAGAACGGTTGGCTCCGTGAGGAACGCAGACCCTCCGAAGCTTAAGTCAGTGAAGGTTCGAAAGTGGAGAGATTGAGTAGTGAGAAATTGTCTGGGTTTCTGAGTTTCGAACCTGCACTTTGGAGCCGGGGGTCATAACTTTACAGACCTTTTGCAGACCGCCAGAGTTTGAAACTTGGCCGCTCTTTCTCGCACCTTCTACACCTTTACGTGCCAGCCCACATGGGCCCTTAATGGCCTTTGTCATTTAGCCTGTCAGGCGGTGGCGGGGGGGGGGGGGGGGGGGGGGAATCGATCTTGTCCACGCCAGGTGGATTCTGAAAGGCTCCAGTCTGGGGTATTCTAGACCGACTCTGGTTGGCTCATATGCCTCGCAGTTGCCCACGTAGTTCCATGGGGGTGGTGATATCTGTAGATTTCGTACCGCCTTATTGTAGACGACCTCTGTGGGCAAGAAGGCGAACTCTTTCGTTATTATATGATAGGGCGAGCTAGCTCCTGAGCGAGCTGTGGGTGTTCGCAGATATCCTTCTAAGCTTTCTGTTAGTAAGAGGCAATCTTTTCGTATGCGAGCTAGAGTTAGACTTTCGGTGGGCTACTGGTGGCATCCGGGATACTCTTTCTAGTTGGCGAGCTGTGTGGAGAACTTTGACTCATAATACCTTATGAATGAGGCCTCACAAAAGATGTTGCTCTGTCCAAGGAACACAGTGATCCGCTACTATAAGAGGGAGTTAGCCAGAGGTGACCTGTGACGACCAAGATCCAATAGGCCAATAGCCAAGAGCCAAGACTCCTGAGGCGGGAATGCCAAGATGGATGAGGTGAGGTGAGGTGAGGTGAGGTGTACAAGGCCATGAGTTAGTCCCACATCGCTTGGAGAGAAGGAGATCCTGAGCTAGTTATATAATTTCCCCTCCCAAACATAGAAGACGCGTTTTAAAACCGTGCGCCGCTACGGATTTCGTAAGAACTCCGTAGTTAAGCGTGCTCGGGCTAGAGTAGTACCAGGATGGGTGACCTCCCTGGGAAGTTCTCATGTGGGCACAGGCAAAGCGGACAATATCTTGTGTGTTTGGGGCGGACGTGACAAAATGGTATCAGAGCCGGTTCTCCTTGGGATGGGGGGTCTAACCCTACACGAGGACATGTAGCCCTAAGGGGGGTGGATTGTGACGACCAAGATCCAATAGGCCAATAGCCAAGAGCCAAGACTCCTGAGGCGGGAATGCCAAGATGGGTGAGGTGAGGTGAGGTGAGGTGAGGTGTACAAGACCATGAGTTAGTCCCACATCGCCTGGAGAGAAGGAGATCCTGAGCTAGTTATATAATTTTCCCTCCCAAATATAGAAGACGCGTTTTAAAACCGTGCGCCGCTACGGATTTCGTAAGAACTCCGTAGTTAAGCGTGCTCGGGCGAGAGTAGTACTAGGATGGGTGACCTCCCTGGGAAGTTCTCGTGTGGGCACAGGCAAAGCGGACAATATCTTGTGTGTTTGGGGCGGATGTTACATGACCTCTTCTGTATGCGAACCGATCGTGTGCGGTCAGGGCGAGCTCCCAGGTGAGCTGTGGGTGCCAACCACGGATAACCTCTTCGGTGTGCAAGCCGATTGCATTCGGTCAAGGTAAGCTCTGGGCGAGCTGTGGGGCGCCAGCAACAGGTGACCTCTTTCGCATACGAGCCGATCGCATGCGGTCAGGGTAAGCTCCGAGCGAGCTGTGGGGCGCCAGCAATGGGTGACCTCTTTCGTGTGTGAGCCAATCGCATGCGGTCAGGGTAAGCTTCGAGCGAGCTGTGGGACGCCAGCCACGGGCGACCTCTTCCGTGTGTGAGCTGATCGCATACGGTCAGGGTAAGCTTCGGGCGAGCTGTGGGCGTTAGCCATGGGCGACCTCTTCCATGTGCGAGCTGATCGCATGAGGTCAAGGTAAGCTCCGGGTGAGCTGTGGGGTGTAGGGGAAATTTCTGAGTCGCCTTGATCGGGAACCTTGCCCCACAGCCTTGATTGAATGTTGATGGTTTGTAGAGTTAGAGATTAAAAAGTAGGTAAAGAGAAAGAAGACATATGGAGTTATTATCGAAGTTCGGTCTTACGACCTACGTCTCCGGGCGAGAGGCACCACCTGGTTTCCACTATAATGAATATAAAGGTGGGGGAGCGTTCTCTCGACAGGCCGAGAGAAGCTTTTTACAGTGGGGGTTGCATAGAGCAACAAGAAAAGAACAAGGGGGAGAGAAGTAAGCTCTAGCTCTGGCTTTGGGATCCTCTCTTCCTCTGATTGAATGACCCCCCCTTTTCTAAATTCCTTAGGGGTCCTTTTATAGCATTGGCAAGTGCCCAATATCGCAGTGATGATATGGCACTGGTTCTGGGCCTCCTTACTGGGCCCTTATTGGGCCGTTGTGCGGCTCCCATAAGGGGGAGGGCTTGAATTGCAGGCCATGCAGAGTGGGTCCATGAGCCCGGATGGGCTTACTCACTTGGGCCGTCGTACGAGCCCATGCGGCTCTGATCCAGTTTGATACAACTTTTGCACCCACATGGGGCGCCAGCCACAGGCGACCTCTTCCGCGTGAGAGCCGATCGCATGCAGTCAGGGTAAGCTCCGAGCGAGCTGTGGGCGTTAGCTACGGGCGACCTCTTCCACGTGCGAGCTGATTGCATGCGATCAGGGTAAGCTCCGTTGGGAGTGTTCTTTGAACTCCAAGTCCAATTTTGGCTACAATGCTGCTTGCCCAATATCGGGGCTGGCTTTGAATCTCGAGCTCATTCTGGGGGGGCGGGGGAAACTTCCGTCGTCTCGTCGTGTCCTCCTCTGCTGCTAGCATGTGGACGACGAGCTGGATATATATATTTTTTTGGCACCATCAAGGGGCACAAATAACAGGTATGATTGGATTGGTTTTTTTGACTCAACCAGTAATAGTAGCCGTCCGTTAGAGCAATCGAAACCCCGTCAATTATTCAATCCCCCATCAGTCAATTGCGAGCCCCCAATTTCAGCATCAATGATCGATTTTTACGACTCAACCCATAATCATAGCCGTCCGTTAGAGCAATTGAAACCCAATCAATTATTCAATCCCTCGTCAATCAATCACGAGCCCCCAATTTCAGCATCAATGATTGATTTTTACGACTCAACCCTAAATCACAATCATCCGTTTCAGCAATCAAAAGCCCATGCCATCATTCTCTCTTCTCACGATCAGAAGAGATTTGGTGGCGGACATCTCGCGATCTTTAACGCCTTTCTCATCATCGATAGGCCATCCACACCCCTCTCCTCTTTGTTGCGAGCCACAGATCCCACACCCTGTTCCCCATTCTCTCTCTACTCACCGATCAATAGAGATTTAGCTGGAAAACTCACGCTCTCCCGCACCCCCCTCTTCACTGATCTTCCATCCATGCAACCTTTTCCCTTCCATGCGAGCCCCAAATCCCGCCGCTCCCTCTCCATTCTAGCCCCAAATCTCCTCTGAAATCCCATCCGTGCGAGTCATCTGATCCTCTTCCATTTAATCCCAAAATCCTTACCATTCGAGCCACAAATCACCCACTAAAATCCACGCAGAATCTCGCACCCCTATCCTCTCAACTGATTTTCTACTTCAAGGCAATCCCTCTAAAATTCCCCCCACTAAAATCCAACCCAAAATCCCCTTTTAAGTTAGTCTCCGTCAAAACAAAGAGAGAGCGAGAGAGAGAGAGAGAGAGAGAGAGAGAGAGAGCACAAAGAGAATGGCGTCCATCAATGTCAATGAGGAATTGCACGTCGATGGCAATCCCTCTGAAACTCCCCCACTAAAATCTTGCCTGAAATCCCCTTCTAGGATAGTCTCCGTCGAAACAGAGAGAGAGAGAGAGAGAGAGAGAGAGAGATAGATAGATAGAGAGAGAGAGAGAGAGAGAGAACACAAAGAGAATGTCGTCCATCAATGATCGGTTTTTACGACTCAAACCGTAATCACAATCATCTGTTTCAGCAATCAAAAGCCCATGCCGTCATTCTCTCTCTTCTCACGATCTGATGTGATTTGGTGGCAGACATCTCACAATCTCTTGCGCCCCTCTCATCACCGATAGACCGTCCACGCCCCTCTCCTCTTCGTTGTGATCCACAAATCCCACGTCCCGTTCCTCATTCTCTCTCTACTCACCGATCAGTAGAGATTTAGCCGAAAATCTCACGCTCTCCCGCACCCCTCTCTTCGTCAATCTTCCATCTACACAACATTTTCTCTTCCATGCGAGCCATAAATCCTGCCGCTCCCTCTCCATTCTAGCCCCAAATCTTCTTTGAAATCCCATCTGTGCGAGTCATCTGATCCTCTTCCATTCGAGCGCAAAATCTTTTCCATTCGAGTCACAAATCACCCACTGAAATCCGCCCAGAATCTCACGCCCCTATCCTCTCAACCGATTTCTGCTTCATGGCAATCCCTCTGAAATTCCCCCCACTAAAATCTAGCCCGAAAATCCCCTTCTAGGTTAGTCTCCGTCGAAACACACACACACACACACACAAAGCACAAAGAGAATGGCGTCCATCAACGTCGATGAGGAATTGCACGTCTCTTAACAGGTTCTTTCATTGCATCAAAAAATTTATTGGCATCAAAAAAATTTCACTCAGACTTTTTTTTTTTCTGTTTTTTCCCCCATTCATAAGCTCTTTGTATTGATTTTTATGTGATCAAAGATCAGGTTTTAATTGGCATTAGATTTCTAAATTTGGTTTCCAAATTTTTTCTCTACTTCTCTTCATTTTCTTCTCTCTGATCACATTGTTGCCTTTGGGCAACACATTTGTACCCTTTGTTTGCAAATGTTAATTTTTCTTTTTCTTTCTACTCTTTTGTTTCTTTCCTTTTTTTTTCTCTATTTCTGTTTCGTTCATTTTTTGTTGCTTCTTTCTCCCAATTTTAATCCTTTTCTCTATATTTTCCCTCACTTCTTCCTTTCCCAAATATAATTTTCTTTTGTCTACTTTCCTTCCCCTCTCTATGCCTTTGTTTCTTTTTGTTTTTTCTTTCTTTTCTCTTTTTAATGAGAGCCTAAAGATCAATTCCGATAAGCTTGATCAATTCAAATCCCAAGGTTTTTTTCTTTAAAAAGATATCTAAATTTGATGATTTTGCACTAGGACCCTCCCGAAAAAGATGCAAAATTTGATGGTTTAACTTTAAAAAATTTTCATACTGTGAACATTGCAAAAGACGTCATTTGCTGATTTATGTTGAAACATTGTAAAAATAGTTTTTTCTTTAAAAAGAACTATTTTGCATAAATCTCTTTATTTGATGATTTTTTCTTTCAAAAGAACTAATCATTGTTTTCCAATAGAGATGATATGTTGTTATGTCATCTCGGATCATCTCGACCATTACTAGCTCAGATCATTGAATTTATGCAGGCCAGGTTTTACAAACATTGCAAAACCAATGGATCATTGAATCTAAATTCATCCATCACACAAGCATTGGTTTTGTATCTTGGTGTGGAGCCACGTGGCAATGATCTGAGCTCCAGCTCAGACCAATGATCTGAGCTTGAGACAAAGCAATGATCCGAGATGATCATTGGTTTTGCAAAAAAGATGATCTGCTAATTTATGTTAAGTGGCTCCAAGATGAACATTGCAAAAGAGATGATCTTTTTAAAGGACACAATGTTCACAGTGTGTTTTAATTATTTTCATTCTCTTTAGTTGATCTGTTGATTTGATGCTCCAATTTTTTGTTCTCCAATTTTTTTTAGTTTGAAGGTAACTATTTTTTTTTCCGTTTCCACATGAAAGGCATTGTTAGCTTAGCTTCTCGGATAATTACTTTTTAGATCGGATAATGTTTAAAAGGCATCAGATTTTGAGATCAGATTTTCAAGATATTCTGATGCCATGCTGAATCATATTTTGAGATCCGCTTTAAAAAGTCAGATTTTGAATATGATCTTGAGATCAGATCTTTAGGATATATTGCATGTTTTAATCCCTATGTTCATCGGAGAAGGAAGATGGGTCCACCCTTGAGTGTTCAGAACCCAATTCATCCATGAGAACTCGATCAGGCGATCACTAGGCATATACGTCAACGTTAACACGGGTTTAATCACATCTTCAGAAAGACTAAATAATATGTAAGTTATTTATGAGAATTTGAATGTTCATGTGAGTGTGAAACCGTTCTCTCTCTCTCTCTCTCTCTCTCTCTCTCTCTCTCTCTCTCTCTCTCTCTCTCTCTCTCTCTCCTAACCAAACAAGATCACAACTGTCCCTGCACACCCACGAACCCCGAGATCGCACCCCCCTCTAGCCCTCGCGAGTATCTCTTCTCTTAAAACCCAACGCAATCGTCCGTGTACCCAACCCCATCCGAACTAAATTATCTTTCGTATAACTGTGATACCGCTTAGTTGGCATCACGGATCAATCACAAATGCCTGAGCAACTCTTGGGGTGCATCATAGCCACACAATGGCAGCCACCCTGGCAGATGTATCGCACTCAGCCCCAACTGCACCCGTCAGTTTCTCTGATTTAAATGACTATTGGGAAGAGAGGTGTTGGTTTCGACGTTTCTGATTGATCCATGATGCCAGCTAAATGGTATCACGGTTATACCAAAGTTT
The DNA here is from genome assembly GCA_947650365.1 of Chamaelirium japonicum. Classification (NCBI taxonomy): domain Eukaryota; kingdom Viridiplantae; phylum Streptophyta; class Magnoliopsida; order Liliales; family Melanthiaceae; genus Chamaelirium; species Chamaelirium japonicum. The sequence continues at coordinate 16,951,868 of OX393559.1, read as the reverse complement.
TTCTCGAACCCAACTCTCCCCCTCTAGCCCACGCGAATCTGTCTTCTCTTGATCATAGCCGTCCGTTGAAGCCATCACAAACCCGATCAACCCGATCCATTGAAGCCATAACCAATCGTCTGTTAAAGCCATCGCAGACTCGACCCAACCCATTGATTTTTAAATAGTCTTAAACGGGTCAAATGGGTCGGAGACCAAACTCAGACCTAACCCATTTACTAAACGGGTTAGTCGTGTCGACCCGTTTGTGACCTAAACGTATTAAACCCAAACCTGCTAATTTCGTGTCGGGTCCAAAATTGCCATCCCCGTCTCCGTCTCTCTCTTCCCCATGATCTCTCTCTCTCTCTCTCTTCGGGGGGAGGATGGGGGGTGGGGGGTTTGGTTGCGCCGAAGGCGCCCGCTTCGTGGTAATAAGCATGGGCATGCACTAGTATATATATATATGGGTAGCGATCCAGTGAGATATGAGATACCTTATGAAAAACCTATCTAGAGGTTTTAGAATTTGATAAAAATTGGCAGGCATGCTCTCTATGGCAAGTTTATCATCTTTACAAAAAATTATCAAATTCTAAAACCTCTAAGAGCATCAAATGTTAGAAGATTTATTGACCGTCCATTAAAATCAATAATTTGAATTATGTACTTGATGCCACAAAATGTTTTAGAATTTGATGATTTTTTGTGAGGATGATCAACTTGCCATAGAGAGCATGCCCACCAATTTTCATCAAATTCTAAAACCTCTAGATAGGTTTTTCACAAGGTATATCATATATATATATATATATATATATATATATGGGGAGGGATACTCTTACTCATGGCCTCTTACTCATATAGTTACCTATGATCCGGGCTGTCCATTAGATACCAACGTACTATATATATATGGGAAAGGGTTTGGTGAAATCGAGTTCACTATTAAAATGGTGAACTCGAATGTGAAAGAAGTCACGTGTCCTAAGAAAGTCAACAATTGCGGTTGGATATATATATATATATATATATATATATATATATATATATATATATATATATATATATATATATATATATATATATATATATATATATATATATATATATATCCTCATATAAGTGTATATATAAATATCTCCATTCACAATTGTTGACTTTCTCAAAACACGTGACTTTGCATGCACATACATTGAAGGCTTCATTGTATGCTCCTCTATTAACATACATAGATGTTTCCAAATTTGCTAATTTTTTTGTGGAGATGATAACTATATTGAGATGGTCATCCTCTCAAAAATCAATAAGTTCTAAAACCTCTAAGCATTTCAAATAAGCTCATTAAATTAATGGTTGAAATGGATGACTGATAAAGCTTTTAACATTTTGATGGGCCTAGATGTATCAGAATATTTTGATTTTTGGTGGATATGCCATCTATAGTAAGATGATCATCCTTATTAAAAATTAATAAATTCTAAAACATCTAGGTGTATCAAAACGATAGAAGTATCTTCTCTCAATTTCAACCGTTAATTTGATGAACTTATTTAAAATGCTTAGAGGTTTCAGAATTTGCTGATTTTTTTTAGGATGATCATCTCAACATAGATATTATCTCTATAAAAAATTTACAAATTTGGAAACATCTATGTATGTTAATAGAGGAGCATACATTGAAGCCTTCAATGCATGGGTATACAAAGTCATGCTCCTCTTTCTCTCTCTCTCTCTCTCTCTCTCTCTCTCTCTCTCTCTCTCTCTCTCTCTCTCTCTATATATATATATATATATATATATATATATATATATATATATATATATATATATATATATATATATATATATATATATATATATATATACATATATATATATATATATACATATATATATATATATATATATATATATATATATATATATATATGAGAGCTGGGTTCCTATGACATGTCATAGGGAGTACCCTATGACATATGGTGAATTAGTAATGCTAGAATGTTTAGAATGTGCTGAATTTTTTTTAGGGTGATCACCTTACCTTAGATAGAATGTCCACAAAAAATCAAAGCATTCTAAAACGTGTTGGGGCATCAAATGCTAGAAGCTTTATCGGCCATCCATTTTAACCGTTAAATTGAATATCATATTTGATGCCTCTAGAAGTTTTAGAATGAGCCGATTTTTTACGGGGGTCCTATCTAAGATAGGGTGATCATCCTCATAAAAATTCAGAGCATTCTAAATATTCTAGGGCTACTAACTCACCATATGTCATAGGGTACTCCCTATGACATGTCATAGAAACTCATTTCCCTATATATATATATATATATATATATATATATATATATATATATATATATATATATATATATATATAATGCAGTATCGGTAAGTGCGGCACCGCACCGCAGTCGTCAGATATACCGCTACATGCATCGCATGCATCCAACACATGCATCAAATGGCTGCGGTGCGATGCTGCACGTACTGCATGCCGCATTATAGTATGCCCCTATATATATATATAT